>APFE030400355.1:366716-405684 GCA_000404065.3 Pinus taeda | reverse complement strand
TGGTTACAAATTTTTATATAAACTTTTTTTTTCAGAAGAAAAAAAGCATAATATATTATATTGAGAAAATATATAACAGATATTGTGATGCACATATCGCATATTATGTGTCATATGTGTATTAAATTGGCATATAGACACATACATGTCGAGATATACATAAAGACATTCAGATGAGTTATATGTGAAATTTCTATATAAACTTACAACTCATTAGAACTAACTCGATGTAAAAGTATTAATTACTCATCATATTAATCACAATTTTAAAAATACAAAAATACTTGTGTGAGGTCCATTGTCAATTAAAAATCACTACAAAATTTAATCAAAAATCCTTATATAAATTTACAATTCATTATAAGTAGCTCATAATAAAAAGAAAGATTAAAAAATACCTACACTAATCACCTTATAAGGTAATTTGCTAAAAAATTATCTATATTAAATATTCAAAAAATTACCATGAAATTGCTAGGTTAAATACATAAATGTGCAGTGCCATTTAAAATATTTTTTTTTTTTTTAATATTAAGTTTGGTTATTGTTTTATTTATCATTTGTTTATATTTATAATTTACGTAATAATATTTGGATATAAATAATATTTACTAGGTAAATGTATAATTAATTTATTTTTTCTAAATTATTATTTTTTTAATATTTATTGTTGGAGATTTAATATTTTTAGTAGTTTATATTTTGGTTAAGATGGATGTAGACTCATTTAATTTTACATTTAACTATTTAACATGAACATATTTCTATATTAAATTGTAAAATACATCTTAACATAACCAATTTTACACAAAGAATTAAAACTAAATTTTTCTTTAAAACAAAATTTAATTCCAAATAATTAAAATTTACATCTTAACTCTAATTTTATTAGATTTTATTTTTTATATTAATAAATGGAAGTTGAAATGTTAATATTGTATCTCTAAATTTATATAAATTATATAGATTTGGCTATATATATATTATATTGATATAAATATATATATAATATTTATAATATATATTATATATATATATATATATATATATATTTAAAAAAAATTGCATCTTTAAATTTATTTACCTTTTGCATTTACATAATACAATTATAAAATTACCATATAAATTATCAAATAACAAACAACACATTAAAGATGCAATTATCGTGTTGTTTGTTTGTTTGAATACATAAACAAACAACACGATAAAACAAATAATAGATCACATTGAAAAAAATAATACATAATATTAGTATATATATGATACATGTTATGTAATTAATTACATAATTTTACATAGATTGGAACAACTTTGTAATTCTTGTTTTTATTAGAGATTCATCGCCTAGACTATGAGTTTCTTTTAATGTTGTAAATTTACAAGTTTTAAAGTTTTTCAAAAATCATCAAAAATTCCAAAAGTAGTGAGATATAGAATATTGACATTGGATGATTAGTGAACTCCATATTTGCATAAAATAATATATTAATAATTTGCAAAAGATGTTAAATAAAATGAAAGATAGTAGGAAAAAATTAGCATGGTGAAGTGGAATTTGAGACTTAAATGAAATAAAATAAATAAACTAAGGTAAAAGAAATGTAAGTTTCAAATATATTATTAATTTGCATAAGACATTAAATTAAATTAAAGATAGTAGAAAAATATATATGGGTGAAGTGGAATTCTAGGATTGAACAAAACTTATCAACTCAATTAATGTAGAAAAAAATGAAAATAAAAATAAAGTTAGTTTGTATAGAGTTGATAAATATTGGGATTCAATGCCTTCCTTATTTGGCAAAGGAATGAGAGTGATAATGATGATGATATTCAAATGGTTGTGGTTGTTCTTTGCTCTTCTAAGGAAGAAGACAAGAAACAAATTAATTTGAAACTTCCTTATATTTCATTTCTTCTATCCTCTAATTTTTCTTTACTTATTTGACTTTCTCATTTTGATGATCTGAAACAATCATTATATTGATATTAATAATTTTTCTTTACTTCTTTGACTTTCTCATTTTGATGATTGAAACAATCATTGTATTGATATTGATAAACATGTAATATTTATATAACATTATATATTTTATATGTTTTTTTACTGAGCCAAAAATATTATGTTAAATATTAAATTTTACAAACATTTACAATTACATATCTCTCCCTCGTGAAGCAACAATCCTATAAACTAATAGAATATAACTTAAACTAAATGCATCATAATAAAAGAAATATATTCCAACAAAAAAAACATTTTCCAAAAGGTTATAACCATATCATTTAAACAATTTACTAAAATGTATAAGTAATTTTTCTCAATAAAATCATTAAATATCAATTGAAATTATTTTCTCATCTAATTTTGTTAATCTTAATAAATTAAAAAATAATTTCAATTATTTTGTTCCAATAATAATTGAATAACCATAGACATTTATCCATTTATTTGAAATGGAAATATAATCATAATTTAGCGTTTATTGTTCTAAATTAATTAAAAAATAATACCATTATTATATAAAATATTTTATAAAACTTAACAAATTTTCCTAAGTAATTATATTTATAATATAGTTTGTAATATAGTTAAAATTAAAAATTGTTAGAGATAATGGAGAATATCTTAGAATAGTGAGTTGGTGCTACTTTTTATCTATTAAGACTATATATCTCCTAAAGACACTTTATATCTCCTTGACCTCGTGACCTCGGCCGAGTCCCTCCGGGCCTTATAGTCTCTATACATAAAGATAAGAAACTCCTAACCTTCCCTAAAGATACTATCTACATAAAGCTATTGACGTGATAAAGAAGCTATAGATGTTAGTTACCGCCCTAAAGATGTTCTAAAGCAGCTAGTTATGTTCTAAAGCAGCTAGTTCCTGCTAGTTACGTTCTGCTAATGACGTTAGTTGCCCTAATGAGGAATATAGCTCCCATGAGCAAAGGCTCCTGTCATAATGACCCGAAATGTATTGATATCGTGATATAAGAGCTGGGTGGTGAGTCTTGTGCTATGAATGATAAGCGGGTAAAGAATACATGTGTGACTACCAAGGAAGTATAACCCTAAGAGCTAAAGCAAGACCCAATTGAAAATGAAGAGAAATATTGATTTGTTATAATGACCTTATGTCGGGTTATAGCTCCTGGAGGAACATGTGCCTCCAAAATATCACGAGACCTCGGGATAGGAATTAGTTTATATTTCTTAGAGTATGGTTCTAACTTCCCTAAATCTATGATCTCTCTGTTGTAATAATTTAGATGATGTATTTATGATCTCTCTGCGGTAATAATTTACGATGTGTCTACCCTAATAATTTAGGATGATATATTTGCCCTAATAATTTAGGGTATGTATTTACCATCTCTCTGTGGTAATAATTTAGGATGATATATTTGCCCTAATAATTTAGGGTGATATATTTACCATCTCTCTGTGGTAATAATTTAGGATGATGTGTTTATGATCTCTCTCTGCAGTAATAATTTAGGGTGATGTATTTACGATCTCTGCGGTAATAATTCACGATCTCTATGCAGTAATAATTTACGAGCTCTGTCGTCATAATTTACGATCTCTCTGCGGTAATAATTCACGATCTCTCTATGGTAACAATTCATGATCTCTCTGCAGTAATAGAAAAACAATCTGAGGCATTGCGTCTACGATTCAGCTTGTTGATATCAAGTGCACACATTTCTTATATTTTCCTAATACATATTTGCTCATATATTTTCAAGTATGAATAATTCACCACAATTACCAAAGATTATCAAAGGTAGACCTCGCACAGTTACTCTATAGAGCCTCTATGAGTATATAGAGTCTTTAGAGAAACGTAGAGAAGAGAGAGAAGTCAAGCTACAAATAGAGTTAGCAACCATGCTAGAAAATAAATTCACATCTCTTGAAGACAAGATCCAAAAACAAATAGAAAATAAAATAGAACTATTGGAGAATAAGATGGAGGCAATGGAGACTAGGTTGCAGGTTATAGAAAAACAAAACTAAGATATGAACCAAACATCCCAGCAAGTAGATGTTGATACTTTAGAGAGTCTTTTAATGAAGGACATGATTAAATAGCTAGAAGAAAAAGTTAATAGCCACCTCACCCTAAATAGTGTGGCAGGTAAATTAGATATCAAACCAATTAAAGATGAAATGAAAAAATTGATAGAATTAGACCATGAGTGTAACAAAAGGGCCTTGAACCTTATAATCTTCGGTTTGAAAGAGGAGGTAGACGAGGATACTTTATCCATAGCCGAGATAGAATTACATAGTAGATTACAAATTGAAACAACATGTCTCACAGAAGAAATAAGGTTGGGGAAACTAACTGAGAATAAAGGAAGGCTGATCCGAATAAAGGTGAGCTCTACTGACCATAAGTATGTATACTTAGTAAAATCTCAAGTCTAAAAGGAACGAGAATATTTATAAATGAAGATCTCATTCTAGAAGATCAAGTAGAATTGAGAAAGGAGGTTCAAAAGGTAAAGGAAGCTAGGAAGGAAGGAAAATGGGCAATAATCAGAAATAAAAAAGTCGTTATTCGAGATAGAAACCAAAAAGATAATAATAAATAGCAATTCAACATGCTCCGGATTCTTTCTTGGAACTATCGGGGCTTTCCATGGAACAAAGGCCCCAAGCTAAGTTGGATCTCGAATGATGTTGATATTATTTTGCTTGTTGAAACTTGGGAGCACGAAGAATCTAAGGTCCCTAACACAGATGGCTTTACATTATTGTCTACCTAGAATAAGTGATCCTCCCGTAGAGGCATTGGGGGTATAGCTTGTTACATTAAGAAGAACATCAATCCCCATGCTAGGATTTATAAAAATGACCCTTACAACCAATATAGTTGGATAGAAATTACTGACATTTATGACAAAAAGACCTACAGAGCAATCTGTTATTTCCCCCTCATCAATTCTAACTTCTATAAGAAAAAGAATCTAGATAAAAATAGTCCGTACAATGGTTTAGAGAATGGTATTTCTAGCCTAAGGAATGAAGGCAATGTCCTTTTAATGGGTGACTTTAATGCTCGAACTTCAAGCAACCAAACTATTCTTCTAAGAAATCATTCCAACCCTAATCCTCTTTGGTTAGACGAAGACCTTCCTCTGGCTAGCCGGTACAAAAGGAGCTCTGAAGGCCTTGGGGAGAATTAGTTTGGGTCGGAGCTAGTTAAACTTTGTAGTGCTCAGGATATCATAATTTGCAATGGTCTAAAGAAGTGGCCCAATTCTATCCAGATGACCTGCATCCATGGGCTTGGTAGCAGTATGGTAGAATATGTTATCTCCGATCTCCATCTATACAACGAAATAACAAATCTTGACATCTTAAACGACCACGAGCCTGACTCTAATCATAGGCCTTTACTTATAACTCTCAATTTTGTCATGCATAGAGATCCCATAAAAGATAATCCTTATAGCTAAAAGAAGTTAATCTTTGATAGAAATAAAAAATATCTCTTTCTAAATGAATTAAAAACTAATTTGCTTCCTTTATCTAGTATAGACAACATAGAAGATCTATATCAGAATTTTACTACACCCTCTCATATTTTGTTAACAAGGTCTCAATTGAAGTTTCAAGTAATAAAAGAAACAGAAAAACCAACCCATGGTATGACAAAGATTGTAAAAGTGCGAGGAGAGAAATTAAGGAAGTTGTTGATGAATCTCTTAAAATTGGCAAGATAAAATATACAAAGCCCTAACTAAAAGGAAAAAAAGACAGTATATTCGTAAAAGACAAGAGAATCTCTTACACCTCCCTAAGGTAGCTCCTAAGAAATTATGGAGACAGATTCTAAGTAGGAAAACTAAAGATAATAATAAAATTTCTTTACACAACTGGAATTCCTATCTTAAAAAGCTTTATGAATCTCCACATGTCATGGATAACTTTGAAACCCTGCTCATAACAAAAGAAGTTTTCTCATTAGAAGACATTGATTTTGGGGTTAATCGCTTAGCTAATGGGAAAGCTAAGGACATTGAAGGTTACCAGGCCGAAATCTAAAAAATTGGAGGTCTTGTCCTCATCCCCCACATTCACAAGTTTTTCAATCAAGCGGTCAAGCAAGGGTTCCCTAAACCATGGACTTAAAGCCTCATTATCCCTATTTTTAAAAGTGGGGATACAAATAACCCCTCTAATTATCGGACAATTATGATCATCCCTCTCCTAGCCAAGTTATATAGTATTATTTTGGAAAGGAAGTTGAGCATATGGCTTGAAAGTGAAGGTAAGCAGGCTAAAGGCTAAGCAGGTTTTAGAAAGCAGCACTCAACAATAGACCACCTCATTACGCTTAGGATCATTGTGGAGGAATGCCGCAATGATAAATCCAATCTCTTTTGTTGCTTTGTGGACTTTAGAAAGGCTTTCGATACGGTTCCTAGAAAGAACCTTTGGAACAGATTAGAAGAGCTAAAGGTTCCTTTTGAGTTGAGAGCTACCACTATAAGGTTATACGAGAATTTAATTGCCAAGTTAAAGAGAAATGAGGGGTGGTCAAAAGATATTAAGTGTAATATCAGAGTTAAACAAGGTTTCCCCCTCTCTCGTACCCTATTTGGCATTTACATCGACAAGCTAGAAGGTTTTTTAGAGGAAGCAAGATGTGCTAGCACGATCTTAGCTGGGATAGTCATCATCCTTCTTCTCTACACTGACGATATTGTTCTTCTCGCAAGGTGCCCATCTGATCTTGATAAGCAACTTATACTTCTTAAGGATTTATGCACTACCATGTGTATGATTGTTAACACTGACAAAACAAAAGTTATGATTATCAAATCCAAGAAGGACAATTACACTAATTTTATGTATGACAATAATAACTTGGAGGAAGTGTCTTGCTAGAAGTACCTAGGAATTGATATTCATCACAAGCTCAACTGGAACTATAACATTGAGAAAAGGATTAATGGGGGATGGAAAGATTATTTTGGTCTTGAAAATAATTGTGAAATGACAAACCTCGTAATGTGGGATAGAAAGAAGTTCCTCTTTGAAACTTTAGTCACTCCGATTATCTTATATGGATGTGAGGTTCGAGGTTGTAGCATCTCTAGATAATCCTGGAGAAATATTGAGCAAATCCAAAAGCATTTTATAGCATATAACCTCAAAATTATAAGCAACACACCCTATCCTATTCTCCTTATAGAAGTGGGTATTTCCCCTATCGAGAGCCGAGCTATGACTAGGCTTTTGTTGTACAAGCACAAAATCAATAACATAGGAGACCATCGACTTCCTAAACTAGCTTTAAATTCTAGCCAAAACCACCTAAGGCTCAAATGAGGTTGGTATAAAGACACTAGGGCCTGGTTAAACCATTAGGAGATCGACGAGAATGATGCATTGCAAAACATTAATAACATTAAAAATATTGTTACTTCTAAGTTCAAAGAAAAAATGTGGTGTGAGAAAGATTTAGCAGCTAAAAGAAAATTAAGATATCATAAGGAGGTCATTAACCCCACCCTAGAAGATCAAAAGTATCTCTTTGTTTTAACTAGCTCAAAGAAGAAAATTAATATAGCCAAGATTAGAAAAAATTCTCATGAGCTCCATAATGAAACGGGTCGTTGGGCAGTTCCTAAAACACCATGGATGGAAAGGTTCTGCCATCTCTGTGAGAATACAAACACCGATGATGAAAATCACTTCCTCTTAGAGTGCCCTACGTACAACCACATTAGATTTCAGTTTCAAAATGTTTGTTGCAATACTAACCTTCCTAGCCTTTTACGTTGTCAAATTACAGTGAGCTCGGGAAGCTTCTCTCCCATTTTTTTGAGCATAGGAATAAAATCTTAAATCAAACTAAATAATTCATTTCTTTAGGTCTGATAGACCAAAGTTTGGTCTTAGTAAACATTAACCATCATCACATCATCATCATAATGTGTGATGTACATGAACAACGTAGAGCGTTTTGCAGAGCCAGACTCTCCTGGTTCAAAATCTCTTTCATAGAGCTTATTAGTGGGTTCTTTTTTATTAATTCCAACATCACCTTTTAACATGGTATCAGAGCGTCAGGGCTGAGCAACATGTTCTCTCAGTGAAGGATTTGAAAGGCGCGCCTGAGGTGAAATCATCGCGTGGTTTGGAGGGCTAATCGCGTTGATCCCACTGCAACACTTTCGCGTCTTTTTATTTTGTCAACTATCACAAATCTCCAGTGTACAGTCGCAAATATTATCAGTCTGTGGTGCTAATTCGCGCCGACTGTGCAAAAAAGAGAGGGGTTGCGTGGAGGCCGAGAGAAGGTTGTGTCTTGGCAGTGGCTGCTGATAGAAGGTTGCCTGGAGGCTGAGGTCTGCCGAGGAGGCCGTGGAGGAAGCCACGGTGGTTTGCATATGCACTACAGGATCAAACAGTATTGGAGATCAGTGATTTTTGTCTTTAACACAGATCTGGGGTAAATCTAACATATTTTTCCCTGTCATGTTTGTTTTTATCCCTAAGATGAATAATCAAATGTTTGAAGTATGCTTGAATGAGCATAACAAGCTCGATGGCTCCAATTATGTGAATTGGAAATTCAAGATGTAGACTCTGCTAGAAGTGCAGAGTGCTTGGACGATTGTAAATGGGGATGAGTAGAAGCCAGCAGCTAGATGAGCATCAGTCCCAGACTGGGAGAAGCGAGAAGGTAAAGCAAGGACACTACTGAAGATGTCAATGAAAGACTGTATCATACCACATATCAGAGAATGTAAATCAACAAGAAAAATCCGGGGAATATTGAAGGATTTGTATAAGATTAGGAATACAAATCGTCTTCTGTTTCTAAAAAGCAAGATCTTATCCCTGAAGATGCAGGAGAATAAAACAATTGCTTCCTTCATAGCGAGGATCAAGGATTTGAAGAACAAATTGTTAGACATTGGTGATACAGTTGCAGATACAGATCTAGTAACCATTACCATGAATGGTGTGACCGATGACTACCAAATGTTCATCACTGGGATAAATGCGAGAGAGAAAATCCCAAAGTTTGAAGAACTGACATGATTATTGATGCAAGAAGAAGAAAGAAGATCGACTCTGAATCCCCAAAGTGCAGATCTTGCATTGATGGTGAAAAAGAACTTCTTCAAAGGAAAAGGAAATCCGCAAAAACAAAACAGAGGAAACTCACAGAAAAGACCAAATCAGACTCAAGGTATGCATTCGAATAGAAACAACTCTGAAATTAAATGTTTTTATTGCGGAAAACTTGGTCATATAGCCAGGGAGTGCAGGAAGAAGAAATATCATGAAGAACAACAGAAGCAGAAAAGACATGCAGGTCATCTCATGAATGATAATCATGAGAAGAACTTCATATTGTTCATGGCAGAATTTGATGAGAATGTTGATGCAAACATCTGGTATGTAGATTTGGGAGCATCAACACATATGACGGAGAACAAGCGATGGTTCGGAGATTTGAAAGAAATCAATGACGGAGCACAGATCTACCTAGGTGATGATAGAATTCATCAGATAAAATGATGTGGAAAAATTTATGTCACTTTACCTAATGGTACTGTAAGACAAATTCATAATGTCATGTATGTGCCCGGTGTAACAAAGAACTTGATTTATGTATCCATGATTACATATCAAGATCTTAAAGTTGATTTTTTAAAATCTAACTGTTATATTAAAGATCTCCTAGATGGCATGAAGACTATTGCTACAAGAATTCGAGTAGGAGGTTTGTACAAATTGGATGTAATACCAGCACCAGTTAGAGCTTTAACAACAGCAGGTTTGACTACAGAAGAGCTGTGGCATCAGAGATTTGGTCATACCAACTACAATGATTTGTTGTTACTTCAAAAAAAGGAAATGGTAAGATATCTTCCTATGTTAAAACAAGTGCATAATGATTGTGATGCTTGTACATTAGGAAAGATGCATAGAGAAGAATTCCATGTTCGAGTAGAGAAGAAACAGAGAGACATACTTGAATTAGTGCACACAGAGCTTTGTGGACCCATACAAACAAAGTCATTAGGAGGTGCACTGTATTTTTTAGTGTTTCTTGATGACTGCACAAAGTTTTCTTGGGTTTATTTTTTGAGTAAGAAAAGTCACACATTTGAATACTTTAAGCAGTTCAGAAACATGATTGAAAAGAAAACAGGGATGCATATACAAATTCTTCACTTTGATCAAGGGGGAGAATATAGGAAGGATGAGCTTATCAAGTATTGTAAATACCTTGGGATATTACAACAATTCACAGTATCCCATACTCCTCAGCAAAATGGAGTAATAGAAAGAAAGAATAGAACATTGGTGGAATGTGCTAGGAGCATGTTGAAAGGTAAGGATCTTTGAATGGTTTTTGGGCTGATGCATTGAATATTGCAGTTTATTTGAAAAATAGCATCTAATATGAAGCATTATATGGATTTAAGTCTGCAGTAAAACATTTAAGGGTGTTTGGGTCTAAAGCATTTGCCCATATTCCAAAAGAAGACAGAAGAAAACTAGATTCAAAAGCCATCATATGTACCTTTATAGGGTGTTGTTCACAATATAAAGCTTATAGATTATTTAATCCCTCTTCTCACAAGATTTTTGTTAGTAGAGATGTCATATTCCATGTGCAGGATCATGAAGAATCTAATAAGCACAATGAGGAATGGGATATTCCGTTCTTGGTGGAAGAAGAAATCAAAGAAACAGGAAACAATGAGGATCAGCAGACAAAGGCAGAAGATGAGCAACAACAGCAACAACAATAATAGCAGCAGCAACAACAGCAACAACAAAAGTAGGAAGGAAAAGAAGATGATGTAGCTATCAAGCAAAGTCCAGAAAATAATGATCAGACAAGGTTTGAAGCTACCCCACCACTCAAGAGATCAAGTAGGAAAGCTCAATTGCCTGCAAGATATAGGGAAAATGATTTTATAACTAGAATGATGAATGTTGTTGCACCTTCTAGTTATAAGGAAGCAAATGAATGTAGTGAATGGAAAACAACTATGGAACAGGAATATGAATCTATAATCAGGAGCAACACTTGGGAGCTGGTTGAGCTTCCTAAAGGGAAACAAACCATAGGTTGTAAATGGTTGTATAAACCCAAGATTAATGAAGATGGAACCATAGATAAATTAAAAGCTAGATTGGTAGCAAAGGTGTATTCACAAAAAGAAGGAATTGACTATGAAGAAACCTTTGCCCCTATAGCTAAACTAAATACCATCAGAATGTTGATTACTTTAGCTACTAAGAAACATTGGATGATTCACCAACTAGATGTAAAGTCTGAATTTTTAAATGGAGAATTGAAAGAAGAGGTTTATTTAGAGCAACTTGAAGGGTTTTTCCAGAAAGGGAAAGAACATTTAGTTTGTAGATTAAAGAAAGCTCTTTATGGACTAAAGCAAGCACCTAGGTCTTGGTATGAAAATATTGATTCATTTTTTCTCCAATTTGGCTACAACAGAAGTAAAAACGACCCTAATATGTATACCATGAAAGATGAACAAGGGTGTATAGTGTTGATTTCTTTGTATGTATATGATTTAATTATTACAGGTGATGTTATTTCTCTAATCAAAGAAATCAAGCAACAAATGTCACAGGTGTTCGAAATGAAACACCTTGGTGAATTAAGATATTGTTTGGGTCTTGAGATCTGGAAAGATTCAAGACAAACATTTTTGTCCCAGGGTAAGTATGTCAAATGTCTACTAGAAATATTCAAGATGGATTAGTGTAAGGCTGCAACAGTACCATTACAACAGAACATTAAACTGCAGAGTGAGGATGGCTCTAAAGAGGCAGATGCGACACTTTACAGACAACTGGTTAGGATCTTAATATACCTAACCACTACTAGACCAGATTTGGTTTATGCAGTTAGTGTGCTAAGTCAATACATGTCCAAGCCACTTGAGAGTCATTGAAATGCAACAAAATGTGTTTCGAGGTATCTACAAGGTACTGTAGACTATGGTATTATTTATATTGATTCCTCTGATGTTAGATTGATGGGATTTACAGATTCAGACTGGGCTGGAAATGTAGACAATCGCAGATCCATAACATGCTATGCATTCAACATGGGATCTAGGGTGATTACATGGACCAACAAGAAACAGAACATAGTTTCCTTGTCTTCAGTGAAAGCAGAGTATCAAGCTATGTGCGCAGCAACATGTGAGGCAGATTGGTTGCGAAGACTTCTCCAGGATGTCGGGGAAGAACAGAAATATGCAACAACAATCAGATGTGACAATTAGAGTTCAATCAAACTTTCTAATAATTCGGTGTTTCACAAGAACACTAAACACATTGATACACAATTCCACTTTGCCAGGGAGAAAGTGAAATCAAAAGAAATCCATCTTGTATATTGTAATACATGTGATAATGTTGTAGACATTTTCACTAAGCCTCTTGGCAAAATCAAGTTTGAAATGTTTAGGGAGATGTTAGGCATATTTGTGAACCCCTTCTCCATTAAGGGGGAGTGTTAGAGATAATGGAGAATATCTTAGAATAGTGATTTGGTTCACGAGACCTCAGGATAGGAATTAGTTTCTATTTCTTAGGGTATGGTTCTAACTTCCCTAAATTTGTGATTACTATATAATGTGTGATGTACATGAACAATGTAGAGTGTTCTGCAGAGCCAGACTATCCTGGTTCAGACTCTCTTTCGTAGAGTTGACCAATGGGTTTTTTTTATTAATTCCAACATCACTTTTTAACAAAAATTACTTAATATAACTTTTTTGGGGCACTTACTCATTTGGCATACACCATGTGTATATATATATATATATATATATATATAATGAGATAATCAAACATGACCACCACTTTAACACCACTATAGTATCAATACCATCACTTTAATAACACATAATATAATACGAGTGGTATTATGCCCTTGGTAACATAGAATCCTATATGATCTTGTGACGAGCAAGTTCAGCTAGTGAAGCCTAAACAAACTCTATGAGTGTGTTCTTGCTTGAAGCGCTAGTACCACATTGAAAAAGCGACGAGTGGGAGGGAGATCACTCAAAGTAAAACATGGAAAAAGCAGCAATTGTTAACGCACTTGTAGGAAAATTCGTTCATATGGTGGCAGACAATCTATCCGAAGAGGTATCGCTGATTGTTAATTTTAGAAAGGACTTTCAATTTTTAAGTGATGATATTTCTTTCATTAAATGTCTTTTGACGGACACTAGAGAGAAAAGCAACTCTAGTTCACTTTCCAATTGGCTTGACAATCTTTAGGATTATGTTACCGATATTGCCTACTAGAGGAATGTGGAAAAGTTGATAACATATTTTCCAAACTGAAATTACGGCTAAAGATGGGTCACAAAATTAGGGAATTAAAGGAATGACTCAAGTACAGCCAATGGGTCAATGTTGAAAATCTAAAATTGCTTACCTCTACTTTAGATGTGAATGCTCATGGTCAAGCAAGGGATGCATAAACTTTTAACGGAAGGCGAGAAATATCTTATGCTCATCTTCAAGAATCATATATTGTGGGCATGGATGGCGATATTAAAGTGATTACTGAATGGATATTGAAGGAAGACAACCCTCCAGTCATTGTCGTTGTGGGCATGGGAGGATGAGGCAAAAATCTTCTACTCCACCAAGTTTTCAACATCTAAGAGATCCAAAAACGCTTTAACTATAAGGTTTGGTTGATAGTTTCTCAAACATTCGATCAATAATCAAATAAGCCGAAAATACAATTTAAAAAAGTTTTTTGTTTTGTTTTGTTTTTGTTTTTTTTTTTTTTTTTAAATCATATTTTTTTTATTATTTTAACTATTATTTTATTATTTCCTATAGGAGGCCTATTCTAGATCTCAAAATTCTCCTAATGTCTAAACAAATTATTGTTGTGTTCCCAATGACCATTGAGACAAATTAAGATTGATTTTTTTTTACTTTTAAATAGGCTACATTGGAGAATAATACCATGGGAAAAACCATGGGTTCTCATATACCTAGAGCCCAAAAACAACCAGTAACTCGAGTTAAGTTCACCTAAACCACCCTAACAATCCCCCCTTTAAACAGTAGAATGTCGATAATGATAATGGGGTTATCAATCATTTATCAGCTATAGAAAATGGTTAATAGGAATAGGCTCACAACTAGAGTGTCAGTGTTATCATGTATTGGCTGATAGTAGGAATATCAAGGCCAAAAATAAAATCTCAATATCAATTTTTGAAATGGGCTGAGACATTCCACGCCAACAAAAAAATAATCATTATTAAAATAAAAAAGGAAAATGGGCTAACTGGAGTAGTAGCACATTTATGTAAAAATGGGTTAAACCTCTATTTTTTTCCTGTACAACATAGTAATTTCAGGCACACTTTCCAGACAAATGAGAACCGAATTTTCATGACCGAAATAATTTTGTTGGCAACAGACCCATTTAGAAAAACTTCTTCTAATAGCTATGATTGTTTTGAAATTTGAATGGATCATTAGACCCTATAGGATTTGGTGAGGAAAAAACTCATGGACATTTGTTGAATTGGATGCCACCTCACCAAATTCCACCTGTTGATTCTTATCTCTAGCCATGACTCGAGAAACAACATGATCTTTAGATGCAGATAGGATTGGAAAGTTGTATATGCACGTATTTGAGATGTACGTTGTGATTTTTAGACTTTGTAATTAAAACTTTGCTAGTTTTTAGTTAGTTTTTCTTTTCTATAAAGACAAAGTTTTTAGTTAGTTTTTCTTTTCTATAAAGACAAAGAAGGTACATTATTTTGATATTAATATAACTTGAAGCAAACAATATTACATCATTTCAAAGATTAAGGTTTGCAGATAGTTTTTTTATGGTGTTTTTCCCTTTTCTTTGTCAAACCTTGAAATCATTGTCGGTAATGTGAATAAAGGTTAGGAAACAATTTTTTTTATAAATGGTTTGTTTATTTGCTATGTGTTTATCAACTTAAAGGCCATTTGCAGAATTGACGTGGTTGTTTTGTTTCTTTCTATGTTTACTTCTAGTGTCTCCTATCATCTCTCATTAATGATTTGTCTAAGAAACCTGCAAATATCTTGCCTCTGTTAAACTGATTTGTCTTTGTATCAAAGACTCCATACCCAATGGTAGTGTTTTCACATATCCCAACCAAATTTCAAACATTTCAATTGCAAACCTATTACTACACTTACCTAGAGTAGTTGAGTTTTTGGGAGAGATCCCTTTCCAGGTTGAAGAGCCAACTTTCAACCTCAAAGAGATTCGAGGTTACCTTAGAAGTTTTCCCGTAGCCAACTTTTCTCTAAAAAATAACATAATTTATCAAAAATAAAATGAAATCTAACCTATATTAAATTATTAAAAATAAAATTTCCAACTTTCAACCTCAAAAAGATTCGAAATTACCTTAAAATCTCTTTGAAATTACCTTAAAAGTTTTCCATAGCCAAATTTTCTCTAAAAAATAACATAATATATTTAAAATAAAACGAAATCTAACCTATTTTAAATTATCAAAAATAAAATTTCAATATATTAAAAAGTGATGAATTAATAAACTTAATAAACTAAGTTTATTTATTTAAAACTATTAGTAAACCAATTTTATTTATTAAAAACTTCTATCCACTTAAAAATAAAAATTAACTTAATTTTTATATAGCAAACACTTTTTTGAGTACATTGAAAATGATAACTAAACATTTTTCATATAAAGAAAAATGAAACTTGTCTCCTCTTTTAAATGTATTACAAGTAAAATAAAATCTAACTTATTTTAAATTATTAAAAATGAAGTTTCAATATATTAAAAAGTGTTGAATTAGTGAACAAGTTTACTTATTTAAAACTATTTGTAACAATTAAAAAAACCAGCTCATTTTGTATTATATAATAATAACCATTTTATACATTAAATTAAATTAAATAAAATAATATATAAATAAATTTATATTGAAAATTACTAGCATATTTCGGATTTTAAATATTAAAATTTTATTATAATTGATATCTTAATTGCAAGCAATTTTTGAAAACAATTTTACAAAACCGTTAAATGATTCGGAAACGAGTGGATAAAAAAATTTTGATCTAATCTTTTAGATTTTTTTTTTAATTATAAAATTTTATTTTTTAATAAAAATATTTCAATATACATTTAAAAATCAATCAATCAAAAATAAAAAAAAGCAGTGGTAACCAGCTAGCTAATTTGTTCAAAAATAAAATCATGTAATATAAAAATTTATTTCTAATAAAGAATAATCAATATACATTTAACAATCAATCAATCAAAAAAGTAGTGGTAACCAGATAGCTAATTTGTTAAAAAATAAAATCAGTCAAATTATTCTTAAGCGGAGTGGTGGACGGTTGTCAGAAGGCAACGAATCTGAATAAAAGAAATCAAATCAGTCAAATTATTTGAAAGATGTGGCGGTGACGGCCCACTAATCTGTACCAAAAGCAGCGGTTCTCATTTTTTTCCAAATAAAAAAGTATCTTTCATTACTCCACCACTCCTTTGATAAGGAGCTCACTAGCTTTCTTCCATATTTTTTAGTACATCACGCAGATTTTCCCACTCATTATTAAAAGGCGTTGTCTATTGGAGAGTGACAGTCACTACATTGGAAACTTTGGCCTTTTTCATGAAATCTTATATACCAGTGATATCCAGCTAATCCATGCCCCACCCATGGGTCACAATGAGTGAGGTGAGATTGACTTCTTGAAGACTGCGTTTTGATGAATCCACTTGGTACGGCCTACTACCGACTACCGGGGTGATTGCTTGCGTGTACACCGCGTGAATGGGCGATGCCCATTCAATTCATCGTTTAAATGTTCACCATAATTTGAATAAGCCCCATTCAATAAACATATCTCTCGCTGAAGAAGCCCTGCTCTGCAAGATCGCATTGTTAACGTTCTGAATTCGAGGGTTTCAGCTTCTTTTGTGGCTGTGCTCCGATCTGATTTTCATGCAGTCGATACCTTCGGAAAACGTTTAAAGTGGTTTCAAAGTTTTTGAATGCTGGACGGGATTTATTTATTTATTTTATAATAAATCTTAGACAGAGCTCCTGAACCTGCTTGTTCTACCAGGCCTACGTCTAATCTCGGATATTGCAAGGTATGTTTTGTCTCTGAGTGCCAATATTTTGAAATAGTTACAGTTTCCACTTTATTTTAAATTTTTGAAAGAAATGTGTAAATTTATGGAAAGTATTTACGGCCGACGCTTAAATCTTTTGGTCATTTACTCGATAAATCCTGTGGTCGGTTCCATGCCATAAATCGCTGAGCAAATTTGATCGAATAAGCTAAATTTAGGAAATTGCAAGACAATTGGCCGATCTTTGCTAATTCTGGCCAGCTTTACCGATAAATATTGCAATTTACATGTATTTTTTCATCCGAAATATTACATGTTTGTGAGTGCTGCAGTTTTTACTTTGAAAAAAAGAAAAAAGAAAAAAAAAAATCTTTTCAATTACATGCGACCTTGAACGTGTAAATTTACAAAAGGCGCTCACCGCTGATGTTTAAATCTTTTGATTTTCCCTTTTAATTTTTAAAATTCTATTCTCTTCTAATTTTTAAAATTTATTTCTTAAATTGTTGGATAAACCTTCTGATCGCGGAATTGCTTAAAGTGCCTCGTCATATTTGATGAGTCCCCGAATTTACTCGATACATTAACTAATGTTTGAAATTTGTATTTTTCAAATTCTAACTACGGCCAAATTTGCCAGCCAACATGTCATTTACAGGTATTTTCCATAAGCAAATGTACTGTTTTAATGAATCTTTATTTTTTTTTAATTTGTGAACTCTTTTTGTCTTCTGCACAATCTTATATTTCTCATATTTTTAATTTGGAAAATGTGTAAATTTATAGAAAGCCTTCCTTGCAGGTGATAGTTAGGTCTTTTGATCATTCCCCTCAACTTGTTTTAAAGTTCTTAAATAACCGGGAAAATCTTGATCACTGCTAAATGTCAGTGTTTGAATAAATTATCTCACATTCACCGAATCTTGCAAGACAAATGGCCATCTGTGCTAGTTTTACATGCGAATCCTTAAGAAAAAATAATCATGTCCTGACAACATTAAATTTCAATATTCACAGAAAGGACAGTATTTCTGAAATTGCCCGAGATCTTGATCGGTTCACGGGGTTCAATAAATTATTTCAGATTTTTATTTAAGCTTAAGAGAACCTAACTAACTATAAAGGAAACCCTGTTCATAGAGTACAAAAAAAAAGTTTCTAAGAATAGAATAGCATTTTGTTATTAGAATACGTAAATCATAGTTGCAGAGCCGGATTTATGAAGTTGTAGAGCATTATCTGGAGGCGAAGGCGCACAGTAGGGCTCTTAACGTCCCCATTATCTCTGGAGCGGAAGGGCGTCCTTGAAGAACCAGAGCCTGCACCAGAGTGCAACTGTTTACCATCTAACATACGCCTGATTTATGGGGTATGAGGTGAAGCTTTCTACAGGCTGTTTTGACTGTATTGTCCGGTAATTGGTATGTTCTTTCACTGGCTGTCATTTCTGGAGGTTTTTGCACATGGGGACTTGGTATGGTGAATCAGTTTACCCTATATTTTCTCTACCAAGGACATATAACTTATAAGGCATGTATAGCATGCTCATTTAGAGTTTCTTGCTTTCGGAACTGTGTCATATATTGTTGATATTTGCCCTCTTGATTTATATCCTTTACTGCATTTTCTTTATTCACTTTCATTCACTGATATATCGTCCATATGTCGTCTGGGTCTGAATCAATTTGGAATAATTGGTCTTTTATCTCTTCTGGGGAGGGTTCTTGTATGAATTCAAACGTTTTCACTTTGCATTGGAACCAGTGGACCAATTCTTTCTTTATTACCAGACCTTGCAAACAATTCGGGTTTTGTATTTGCAACTACTGGATGACTTATGTGGGATGTTATTGTTGCTGCTGTTGTGAGGGGTTGTAGTATTTCCATTCTACCTGTCTTACATGTTATTTCCCTTTCTGCTTACCACTGGCTATGGCCTTCGACTCTGGTTTTTCTCTGGTTTTTTCCCAGTGCCGGAATCCTGTATTTTCTGCCCGGTTTCAAATCTTTGGGTTTGGTGGGTGGCATTTATTCTCTGGATCACTCGCCATTTACGCCCAGTTGTCATTCAAACACTTTCCCATGTGATCTGGGGACCTCGTACATCGATCCACATCGGGTTGTTTATTCCTTCTGTCAGTATACCATCGTTTTGTCCGTTTTGGATGTCCTTCTGGGGGCGATCTCTCCCTTGGCGGGATGTGGGATTTATTCCCCGCATGCTCCTCTTTCTCGTGAACGTTGCCTATCCTGTTCCCGAGGTCTAAGTTGGTATTTCCGGGGCATTCTTCTATTACTTTCTCAACTACCTTCTGTACTTTTCATTAATTTTGTCAGGGCGGCCCTTACAGGTTTTACTTTGTTTAACTTTCCAAATTGGGGTATGGAGGTTCTTAATTCCGACACTTCTACTAGCTCTCATTCGGGCCACCATGGATGCTGAGTCACACCTTTTGCATTCATTTGGGGTTGATCGTCGAGGTGGCCTATGACTCGATGCTTGCCACATTATCCTATGTGATGCTTAGGTGCCAGATGGTGGTCACGCGTCCCTTGATCCGTAGGGTGGCAAGCGTGTAGCTTATGGCTGTCGATCCAAGCATCGACAACACTCCATCAAGACAACCTCCCGGCCTCTTGCTCTGGCTTTGGACAATGCTATTTTGATTGATTGTATTTTTAGTTTACAGAAGTGTGCTCTCGTCGGCCGATGGTATTTCACAGAATTAAGTGATTCTAAGATGAGAATTTAGGTGGAGAGGAAATGCAAATTTACGCTGGGATATACACTGATTGTTGTGCGCCTGTTGAGAGGTTCGTATAGCTTTCATTTTCTCAGTTAGGAGGATTTGGCAAAAATCAAAGTTGTTCCATGGATTAATGGCAAGAGTTTCCTAGTGCTACATCCCTCGTACATTGGGTACAATTCACTTAACAACACACCATAGAACAAGCTTAACTGGGTGAAATTGCATGAATTACCAATTGAGCTTTGGACAAAACAAGTTCTTATGGATATTGGTAATGCCATCGACAAGTTCGTTTATGTTGATCCATGCTGTTTGTGGGCACTTAACAAACACGTAGCTTGGATCCTGATTGAGAAGGATTATCAGGGGGTTTTTAGGACCATATTGAACTTCACTGGGGGGAGACTCAATTATCTCAGAGACTGGATTTCTAGGGTGTTCCCTTCAGATGCTCATACTGTCATCATATTGGGCATCTGTTGGCCTAATGGCCACATCGGCCGGGTGGCCGTATGAAAGGATGGAATTGTTTTGGTGCATCGTCGAAGTTGCAATCTGGCAAAGATCATCCTAGGATGAGCAATCAACATGGTTTTACATCTCGGCATCATTCAAGTATTCTTCATGGCTCTCATTCTTTCTGTCCTCATGCATTTGGATCCTCGATAAATGACTTCTCACCCATCACAGTACCATCATCTCCTATATCCTCTGTGAATTTTGATTTCCTGACCCCTATAAGTCCTGTTAAACATATCTGAAAACCATCAACGGGATCTATTCACCCCTGTCAGGAAATCTCAACTCCTTTTTCGACACCATTTCTGTTTCATGATGTTCCCTCCATTTCCCATATTATGTATGTTCCATCTCTATCACCCTCTCCTTTTCCTAATCGGGTCAAGGCACCTAGAAATAACGTCACTTTGCCTAACTCACCATTGGACTCTCCCACAAACTTTGTTGGAAGTGACCTGGACTTTCTATTACAAAGGAAAACACTGGACTTGTGTATGCTCACTATCCATAAGCCATTTGGCACCTCATCTCCCCACATTAGTCCAATCTCTATTGGGAACATTACTCTTCCGCGGAAATAGAACTGTGGAAGCTAGCATTTTCAAGGACGGGCCATGCCTATCCCACTTACCTCTCCTATGGATCGATTTTTGGTTGATGTACCTATTGCTGACATCCCCCCTCAGTAGTTAGGTAGAGAATAATAATGAGCTCATTAGTTTAATCTAAACCATTGGAAGCTATAAAATTAGAATTAGATATTTTTCTTATCAAATAAAAAGAAATAAAGGGTCAGCAAGCTAAAATGCACCCAATAAATGAAGAGAAAATGCTAGGGTAAATAAAGGGTATATAAAAGGGGTTTTGGAATGCATAAGGTTGCTAGCTCAAATGCACCTTCATCATGCTTATCTTGTGTTTCATGTGCAGGAGGAATTATCAAAGAAAGAGGACATAAGTTGTATATTACTTTGGGTATTTACCCTAAAAATTCTATATATTTTTAGGCTTGAATACTAAAGCTCATTCACTAATTTCCTCTCATTTTTCTAAATCCCTTACATGTCTAAATTATTAATTTCCCTTTATTACTCCTTCATTACTTTTCATTCCCTAATATTTTTCCTCTTCTTGATTCCAAAGGACCCTTCTCTCTTCATTTCCCTTTATAAAATATCCCTTCCCGTTCATTTTACCTTTTTCCTTATTTCATCTAATTTCCCCTTGTAAACCCACTAAAACCCCCTTATCCTAAGTTTAAAAAAGTTAAAACGTATCGGACCCCATTAAAAAACCCTCCCCAATACCCTTTTAACTCATCCCAAATGTTTTTTTAAACTGCCGCTCTCGTATTCCCCAAACCCTTTATATTATTCTAACCTATAGTCTTCATACATTTATTCCCGCTTTATATATTTCACCCTCCCACTGCATTATATCTTCGATCCCTAAAAACCTTCACATATGGGTTATAACCCTCCGCCGTATAACCCATGGTCCCCACTTCTATTTTAAATACCTATTGCAGATATTACTTCATGTTACATTTTAATTAAACCCGACCCCACACCCTGACTCATCCCTCGCAACTCTGCCACGCAATAACCCTCTGATCACCCACCTTTGGATCCAAACGGCCCGCATCCCATATCGTGTGCTCTGAAATTCGATCTTTAATATCTCAAAAGCAAGCGAGATTCACGGTTTTCCCCGCTTGCCTTTTTGCTACATGGCAGCCCCATGTTATATCGCGTCCTCCAAAAATATACCACCCTACCACTCAAAAGCGGTGTGATGAACCATAATACAGCCTCCCCACATAAGATGAAACCGCCTACTATTCAAACATTAACCCCGCGCCCAAAGGTTAACCACTGTTGGTTAAAACCCAAAAAGCCACCCTTTCTATTCTTTTCATTTTTATTGTGTTGCAAAGAACCTCTGCTAACCAATTCTAAAGCCCAGAAACTCTGCTCAACTGTTTTAACCCATTTACGACGAGAAGACGTTGCAAACTCTGATTTGAAGCAGCATAAAGACCATTGAAGCCTCAAAAAGCCTCCGCTGCCCCCAGAGAACCTATCTGCATACCAAATCTTTGTTTTCCAGGGATTCCGAAAGTACCAGAAGGCCTATACTTAAGCTTTGCACAACATTTTTAATGAGTTAATCAATTTAACCAATTAAAAGCCTGGCCAACCTAAAGCAAGCCATTATTGCATCCCAAACCCTTTGTTGCAGACTGTATTCATCTCTCCAGAGGTCCTAACCCTACTCCTTAAGCCAAATAGTGATTAATTCACTAAAATAAACAAATATATGGCTTCCCAAAGCATTTTGAATGAAAAACCCCTGCGAACTCCTCCCTTGAATATTGACCACCTCTTATTGGCCGACAGAGATTTCCATATCAAAGACACGTCCCCTAGCCATCTATTGAAACTCCACTGTTGGAGTAAAGACAAATTCCTCAACCAGAATGATGATATCAGTTATGGGATTCTAATTTACCCAAATACTTGTTCCCATAGGTATACCAATTTCCTGAAATCATCCACCTATGCCAACTCTGCTATATCCCAGGTCAAAGAGCCATAGTCTCTCCTAACCAGCAGATTTTATTCACAATCACTGTAGAGTCAATAATTGAAATGTTGCAGATCCAGCTAAAGCCTAATGAAACCCCATTTTCTATTAAAAACCTACTTGATCTGTACTTAAAGCTCGACCTTCCCAAGAGATCTCAATTTTTTCCGACTTTCATCCTAGAAGAGACTCATATTCCTATAGACAATCCTCCATACTCTGCCACCAGTTTCTATGAGAGGGCCAAACAGATTGTAACCATGTTGTCTTGTATTCTAGGATATACCACTGATGAACATGTAGATGAGCCTATACTTGGTTTCCTTACTATTTTTTGCCCAGGAAAGCCTCCAGCTGCAGTTTTCAATTTTTCCCAGTTCTTAGCAGACAGAATCCATAGATGAGCCTATGCTTGGTTTCCTTTCTATTTTTTGCCCAAGAAAGCCTCCAGCTACAGTTTTCAATTTCGTCCAGTTCTTAGCAGACAAAATCCATGGTCAATTGATCAGATTTCCAGATGAAAGAGTATTCAAATATTCTTCAGTATTGTTCCATATGTTTCTATACTTCCAATTAGTAAGGTTGACAGTTAACATCCAAAAACTGGACACTAAGGGCCATCCTAGATCTATTATCTTTTTAACACCCTAAATCCAAAATTATTCCACAGTTTTCAGCTACAAGGAGTTCATTGATTCATTTGTTCACCCAATGGTTAGCATGCTAAGCAATAGCAATCAAACCAGGGTCAGTGATGAGATAAAGAAAGTTTTATAGTTGTCCAAACACAGTAGAATAGGGGACTGGTATTTATACCAAAACCACAATGAAGTAAGGGTGTATGGATGTCAACTCACTCCATATAAGCTGCCCAAATATCTCCCCATGAGGATATTTGCATTAGAGTATATTAGGGAGATCATAAATTCAGATGATGTGAAATTTCTATCAGCGAGGGAAAAAACACAGTGTAAAATAAAAAACCAACTTGGTCCTTTTATCTGCAATAATAGGGAAGCTGGAGAAGAAGCAAAAAAATGTTTACAAGAAATGAAGTTCAGTGATAGTTTCAAATGGCAGTGTGATCCTTTAGGTGTCATAAACAAACTGAGACTCAAGTTTAAATTGAGCCCTTTTATGCATGAGTCCAAGCCAGAGATTGAAAAATATGCCAACCAGTCAGAGTGGTTGGAAAACACCTTAATGGATATGGAGAAATAGATGGATACTACTTCCATTCTACATACTCCAACCCTATAGGAGAGAAATGAAGAAAGGACTAGGGAAGAAGGTTCTTTCTCAAACAAAGATATAACAGATGACAAATTTGAAATTATGTGTAGGGAGAAGCCCAAGCTAAATCCTGTAAATGAGCAAGAAGAGACAATTGAGACAATTGAAATCATTGATACTAACACAGTGGTTAAAGAAAATACAGCGCCAACAGTTTCAGAGGAAACTCATCAGCCTTCAACCTCTAATACTAAGATTATTCAAAGGAAGCATAGTGTTGAAGTCTCTTCATCAAGAAAAACAATAGATAAAGAAAAAGACATAAAGGAGAAATGATATACTCAACTATGACCAACAAAGCTATGAGTGTACAAAAACTTTAAAATTCTCTAGAGAATATCACATCACAATTTAAACTAGAGAAGGCATCCTCACAAGCATAGGATAATAGAATTAAATGACTAGAAGACTTGGTTATTGAGATTGGCTATAATCCAAATGACATCAAGGCAGCAGAAAATCTCATAAAAAAGAAGAATGAAGACATTGTTGCATTGAAGAAGTAACTAAGATTGCTTCTTTATGAACATCCACAGACCGAGGAAGTTCTAGAGAATCAAAGCCAAAAAGATGAGATGATGGACCTCATTCTTCAATTAAATGCTCAATTAAAAAAAATGGAAAATGAGATGGGCAAGTTAGTGCAGGAGAAATAGGCCAGCATGGAAGTAGTTACTATTACTACTATTCCTATAGTTACTACAGCGGTTCCTTATGCTTTGGCAGCTTCAATCGCAACAACAGCTCTAGTAGCTACAACACTTCCCATTGCATCAACAACTACATCAACAAAAGGTTCAACAACAGCAACAACTCATCCTAGCGATGAAGCAGGTAAATTAATCGAAGCTATGCAGGATATGGCCATCCAAACCAATGAAATAAATAGACTTAAGGAACAAATAAAAGGTCTAGAGGATGAAAAGAAGTTGGCACAAATCATGCATAAAAATGAAACATAGAATTCAAACAGATTGACTGAGAGAATATAGAGGTTAGAGAAAGAATTGACATTGAAAGAAACACTTGCCCAAGCAAAGCAACAACTATGGGCCAATATCATTAACTTTGTTAATGATATTTGGCCTTCTATACAAGTGATATTTGAGAAAAGTGATTTGGTCAAAGATACTGGTGAGGCAATTCAAAGGGTAAGAGCCAAACTTGGGAATAAGCCAGAAGAATCCTCAAGAATAATCCAGTTTCTTAACTCAAAGAACAAGTATGAATTGCAGGAGCTTGGAATAGCTGACAGAACTGAGACCATACTAGAAGTAAAGATGGTAATCACGAACAGGAACCTCATGACACAACTTGAGGAGAAATGCCAAACAATGGAGCTAGCAATAGCTAGGTTTATGGTGAAATTTGATGCTTTGAGGCAGAAAGGTGTGCCTAATCCATTGATGATTAATGACAGGTTGAAGGCACATGAAGACTATGATAAGAAAATCAGAGAAGTGGTAAAGGAAGAAGCCAACAACTCCTCCATGAAGGGGATTCCTATAGGAAAAGTGGTTTATTAGAGTTTTGAGAACCTCTTTTACCTCTAGCATGAGGTAAAACATCTCTTTATAAACAAGCTTACTTTTGCAAAATACACAGAAACTGATGAAATCTACAAAAGAATGGTAAATATTAAATTACCATATGTAGAGTCTTGGGAAAAGTTGAATGATTTACTATGAAGATGAAAGGTAAAACAGAGCAGTCTAGAGTAGTCAAGGTAAAATAATAAAGAGTAACAGAGTTTAAAGATGAAAGAGTACCAGTAAAAGGAAGTATCAGTAAGAGACAGTGAGTGAGAAAGCAAACAACAAAAGAGAAAATGCAACATAATATCAAAGAAAATCCAACAGCAAATAATAAAAGAGGGACAACTTGCATCAATTACATATCTGTCTCTATCTTCTTGCATGAAGATATTTATTTTTCCTTGAATAATGCCTAAAATAGTTTAGGATATTTTGTAATAGTTTTTGTATAAATACTTCCTAATTTGAAGTATTAGGGGTGGATTGCTGAACATTTCTATAGTTATATTGATCTAAAACCTTAGGGTTTATTGTAACATTTTCAAGTCAGCAGACTGGACTGAGTAATGAAGGCATTGCATTGCAAGATTCATGTGCTGGGCCACTTCAGTGAAGTATCTTTCATTTGTTAAATTGTTATTTTCTTAAGTATTTCACATACATACATGTTTTCCAATTTGAATGAAATAACTGGAATGTTACTACATAATTTGTTTAAGTACACTTTGTCTTGAACAGTTATTCATTTTGATGTTCTCTTCTAATATCCAGAGTAGGGAATTCTTCATTGCTCCATAGTTTCGATTGACCTCTTTCATTTCCCTCATTATCTGGTCTGAGGAATCCTTAATTGCTCCTTGACTCCGATTGAAAAACTACTTCACCATCCAGCCTAAAAGATATGAATTTACTCAACTATCATGCCCTGTGAACACTATCTTTAAAACTTGATTCAGTCCTGTTTTCTTGCCATTTGGACTCCATGGCCCAATGATAAAGAGACATTCATCTATCCATCTAAATCAGTGATTCCACCACCCAATCAAATCAAAACCCAACCAAGCTTAAATAACTAGCCTAAAATCAATTAATCCAACCAAGTTAAATCATTAAGAGATAGCTCTCTCTAAGCATTAGGAAGGCTAGATCCTGATCTCAAAAGTAGGTTTGTGGTTACCTCTATCATTTCTTTAAACACAAGATGACAACCCTAGGGAAATTTTAGAGTGATAACAGTAGGTAGGCACTCAAACACTTTAGATTCTGAAGTGAGATGGATAAGACCTGTGAGGTGCTAGAAAGAGCAAGACAAGCATGTGTTCTTTATAAACTGAAGAAACTGGACAAATTATGAAGATTTCCCCAAAACCGAGCATGTAAGATGTATTCTTCTCATCAACTTGAAAATCAACATATCATAGAAGTGAACTGAAACATGGGAGTACAAAACATTCAAACATATGAAACATAAGAAGAAACTATGTCAAAATTCCATATCATAGGTATTCCACCAAAATAGCTGCAACTCATTCATTAAATTCTGTCAAATACTAATTACACTAGTGTCTCTGATAAATAGCCAAACTTCCAACTGATTCCAACCTATAAAATGACTAAGAAAATACATAATATAGGCCTAAAAAAACCTCATCCTAGGCTCAGGGGTCGAATCCATGAGAGGAGGAGCGGTTGCAAGAAAGGTTGAATTGATAGCTAGAGTGTAGGGTGGTCAAAGTGACTCATCCCTCACTCTAGAAAATTGATTCATTACATGCCACATAGGCCATTTAACTGATGTATCTACCCTAGATAAAAGAAAAAACATAATAATTACATCATCTAGATCAATTACATGAGTGAAACTTGAAACTCCCATAGGTAAAATTCAACTTGGAGTGAAATAGTGAAAATAGCAGAAGATTGGCAAACGCGTATCGACCTAGTCAAACGCATAGAGCCAATGTCAAACGCGCAACAACCTCTTCAAGCTGACTTTTGACTACATTCCTAATGTCCAAATCTATCCCAGGAGAGCTCATTGGAAAGATTATCCTATCTAGTTTCCAAAAGTGCCCTTGGTTTTGAAAATGGGCTTGAGTTTCCCCTCCAAAATTGCAATCTCCCAAGACTACTCAAATGCACAGCGACCAGGCCAGAAAAGAAGCAGAAAGGTGATTTTTTGGTATTTTTGGACCCTTTTGGCTTACCATTTTAGCTCCAAATTCTTAGAAAAAGTACAGGGTGCATGTCCTCATCATTCTGAATCCAAAAATGCTAACCGTTTTCTCATTGGATGCTCCAAAAAAGAGTGCAGCGCCCAAGCTGTTGCGCATTTGGCCATGATGGCTGTGCCAAAATTTCTCAAAAAACAGAGAAAAACATATCTTGCCAAAATTGTTCAAAAATGGCCAAAATTGGTGGGCTGATAGCTGGTTATATGTTTGAGGCATGGAGTGATGCCTTGGCAAGGATATCCAACCCCTTTTCTCCTCTTGCTTGGTTAAGGCCTTAATTTTTGCATGAGATCTTTTGAGCTTGGCCCTTGCAATTTTGTCTCTCATGGCATAGTGCTTCGCCATCCTTCTTTGAATATCATTGTCCTTTTTGGCCTTGTCTAGGAGGTTCTCCAGATGACCGTTTACCTTCTCAAGCCAATATTCTCAATTTTCATTTACCATCTTAGAAAATTACTCATTCAAGGTGAGATAATTGGCTAGTTCTTCCTCCCTTTTCCTTTCTTGCTCCAATGCTCTCTTTAGGCCTCTAGTCGTTGGCCTTCTTCTTGGCACCTATTCATCAAGTTTCTCACCATACTACCCATATGCCTCATCAAGTAAGGCCTTAGCCTTTTCAACATTTCTCTTTTCCTTTCTGAGCTGAATCTCCATGAGCTCATGTTTGACCTCAAACTGCCTATTTTCCTGCTTATAGTAGGAAATGATCCATTTGGCCCTTTGCAAGTTGACCTCAATCTCACTTATGAGTGCATTCTTCTCCTTGATGACAATAGTTGTGCTTTTACTGTAGTCATGCTCATCTGAGTCAACTAACTGAAAATCATGCTCTATCTCATGGAGGTCTTCCTCCTGCTGTTGGATCTCTGCCTCTATAACTTTTTCCTTGCCCTTTTGTACCTGCTTTGTCGATGAAGAAGGCAAGGCCCCTCCCACAATTAGTGGGGAAAACACTTTCATATGCCCTCTCTGATAGGTATGTGCCATGGTACCTAAACCAACCCTTTTGGGCTTGCTGCTCTCACCATGCTCAATATGCTCTTGCCCAATGCCTTCATCTCTGCCAGGTGAATGAATACGCTGATGAAATGGTGATGATGGAGGTGATGGTGTGGCTAACTCATCAGAGGAAGATGAATGATGTATGGACTGAGGTGGAGGAATGGAGGTGGATGGATGAGAGGATGAAGGTGCCTCTTGGCCATACTGAATAAGTGGGACTGTGAAAATCTCATTGGATATGAAAGTGTCTCATGCAATGTTAAGCTAATCAAGGAAGTGTAGGACTATCATCTTGATGAGAGAATGGTGAAATATGTTATGCATTTGTTGATCATGATCTTTCCTTCGGGCAATGTATGACATCTTGTTGATATCCAGGTAAAGATAGTAGGTCAAATTGAGAATTCTGACTCTTGTAAAATGCATGAGTAACCGAACATGATAGGAATAGAGCCTAGAAAACCTGCCCTCACATGTGAAGTACTTCATGATGATTCTCATCATAGGGACATGTCTGTCTAGGAGGTAAGAGAAACAGAAAATCCTCCTTTTTTCATTCTTGTGGATGGGTTTAAGATATGGCTCAAAGTAGCAATAATCCAATTCTGTCTGTTTAAACCATTTTTCCCCAACATTTGTGATCCCAATAACAGTTGATATGAAAGATATAGTAAAGGTGACACCGACAACGGTTTCTTGGTTGTCATGGAGGTTGATGATGAATTGTCTTTTCAATTTAGAATGATGTTGGATTCTTTCCACCTTCTCACAAAACTCAAAACATCCCATATGTTTGAAGCTTATGATAGTGATGGGAGATGCCATGAGCTATCTAGTGTTGGTTGGCTCATATTTGATAATTCTCCCTCATTTTTTATATTTCCTCCTCTTTTGTTTTTCTTCCTTACTCTGACTTCTGTGTTTTTCTTCTACCATGATTTGTTGTTGTCAAAACCCTAGGGAAATGGTAGAATGGACTATGGGTATGGGAAATGTGGAATGATGTGAGGAGAGATGATGAGCAGGAGATGGGGATGTGTGGAATGAGGGAGGTGACATAGGATAGTTGTTAAGTGAGGGGGAATTGTAATGAAAGCTAGGAAATGTGATTTGAAATGGTGGGAATGTATTACTAGGGTTTAATCTTAGGAATAACAACAAACAACTTAAACCCTATGTAGGTGAATAATGGAGGGAAGGAGTGAGTAAATTTGCCACCAACCTGATTTGCTGAAGTCTATAATGACCAACTTGGAAACTTGGGGGTGATGGAGGGTTTTTAGCACGTTTTGGAGCCTTCCAGGCGAACGCACAATGGCCCGGAGAAAGGCGCAGCAACTTGGTCAAACGCACAACGACCTCTACAGGAGTGCAACACCATTGTAAATAACTCTGGGATCTCTGGCAAACGTGCAACGACCCAGTCAAATGTGCGGAGACTCAACTAAACTCGCAGCGCCCCTGCTAAACACGCCCTCTTGCTCTGTTTTGCCCAATTTCGCCTTAAAATCGATAAATTTCTTTTGTTGAGGAGTTTTCAGAGTGCTAGAGTGCAAATGAAGCTTCATTGGTGTGTTTGAGAGCCTTTATACTTGGATGAAATATAATTTATGAGTTTCACACCCACTTTCTTTTCTTTTTTTGTTACAGAGGAATTGGCAACTGGAGCAACCTCGCAACTCACGTAACACAGGGTCGATTTTGGCCGCTACCACTATAACCCTTGAGAAGCTGCACCTGCCCCTCTCCACAGCTTCCAGATTAGTCTGGGGGATTTGAACTCGTGACCTTCAGTACGGAGCCCGCATTTCTAACGAACTTCACCACATTGTGATTACCAACTCGCCTACCCCTGTGGGGCTTAGTTTCATGCCCACTTTCTAATGTTTCTTGTCATTTTCAAATTTTCAATTGAATGCTTTTTGACTTTTTTTTCTCTTGACAGGTGGATGATGCTTTGGCAATCTTGATTTTTGACTTTTGCTTTGGGATGCTTTTGGCAATGGACTTGAGTTTTATTGGAACCTTGGAAACCCTAATGACCTAATGAAACCTTGAAAAACCCTAAAAGACCTAATGAGACCTTAAAGGACTGAATTTCAGGATGACATGACTGATGTTATGGCATGATGTCATTAACTTTATGGACAATGGATACTCAGCAAGGTTGAAATGAGCCAGCAAGGGGTAAATTTCTAAAAGGAGTAAAGGAAACCCTAGTTCAACCTTCAGTGACCAAATTTTTGAAAGACAACCTAGTGGAATGACAAAAAACTCAAAATGGTACCCTAATATGATATGAAAAGAGGATTTTTTATCACTGATGGTAGTATGCAAATACTGACACTAACATCGACCTTATTGTAGATGGCAGCTCATTGGAGGTGTCAAGAACACTATAGCCCAAGTGCCTAAGCATGTGGGCCAATATGGTCAAAAACTAAGAACCAAACTGAACACTGAAACTTCAATCCAAACTATCAGAGCATCAAAGCCTTGAGGCCTTCTCCTCGGGCTTCAAACCTTGATGAATTTTGTTGTCACTCGCTAAAAATTGAACTTGAAAGAATGTTGCTGCTGAAACAAAATCCACACCCTATTGTATTCTAACTGTTGCAAATGACTGCTAAATCAGGTAAAGGAGAAGCATAAGCAGTATTTCCATATGGTTGTAACAAATTAGCAAAAGGATCCTCCCTAATATTTTCAACAACATAAAGTGTCCATATTTGTAGGACCTGGGGCAAACTCTTTTTCATCAACAAACCTTTCATTTTCTGAACCTAGAGGAAGATTTATATATGCAAGGGGATCTAAACCAACTTCTTCTTTATCACTGTTCTCCTCTTCATAGCCACTTGGAAACTGGAAAGATTGTACAATAACATCATCATTCTTAATGGATGGAATATGAATTTTGCAAATTAAGAATATGATTTATTTCTTCTGCAGTCAAAGGAGGAAGTACTCTTTGTTTTATTTGGACAAAACAACAATTGTCTTCTTTCCCTCCTAAAATTTGACAAGAATGTTGAATATCTTCATTAATTTCAAGCAAAGGAGTACATAATTTTTCATCTGACTTCTCATTCATTTCACGTGATTCCTTTTGACTATCAAGATGCAAAATTCCTTCATCTACAAGCAAAGAGGAAGCTACTGTATGCTGACTATGATCTTGTGTATCAAAGTGATTGGCTTCTTCAAACTGTTCTTGAAGGGAAAAATCAAAGAAGGCTTCAATGATTTCTTCATCATCCATACATTCGATATCATCACTTTCAAGATATGCAATGAAACCTTCACTATAATCACAACAACTATGTAAAGAAATACAAGACTTCATATAACGGTTGGAGAACACATGATGGAAATACTTTAGAGAACATAAGCTTCCTTCTGGTAACCCTTCATACCATGCCCTAGCTTTATCTTCAAGGGTAGCCATAAACAACTTCAAGAGAGTCCTAAGGAAACTCAACTCTTAGTCTACATACATGTAAATGAAACCTTACTAAATGCAAAGTAGCATCATCTTCTTGTACATTTTTAAATATAGGAAGATTTGTAAACCAGACAACATGAGGCGTAGTCTTTGGAAATCCAGGGATCTGAGATCGATACATAGGAGCATACCTAGGATTTCTTCTTGCAGTAGAACTCATCTTGACAATAATGAAGTCACCAAGAAGGTTTTAAAACTACTGGTTCTTAAAAAGTGGAGTCTCCATGAAGTATTAATTTTCCGGATCTTTTAGTCAATGGAGTCGCCAGGTGAATGGTACAACCTTCCTATGTGTCAAACTGTTGTTCACCATCAACAATTAGATCTAAATCATTGTCATTCTTTCCAGAGGAAGATAGATCTTTCATCCTCCGCAATGGCGCCAGTATGTTATCACTCCTCCGGATCTCCAAGGCTGAGAAAGAGTCTGGCTGAGGTAACCACAAACCAATCTTTTGACTTGGTAGGTAGCCCTACCAAGATGGAGATGTCTCTCTCCAAAGGATCACAGATAGGAGGGCTGGATAGTTAGGGTTTTAGGCTAGATGTAAAGTGTAGAAGGTTGTTTGATTTGATATGATTGGGTTGTTGGAAGAGGATTAGGTCAAAGAGACTAGGTTAGGGAAAATAAGGGTATGATTGCAGACATCTGATGGAGCAAGGTAGGTAGGAACTCAAATACTTTAAGGTTCTGAAGTGAGATGGATAAGACCGGTGAGGTGCTAGAAGGAGCAAGACAAACATGTATTCTTTTTAAACTGAAGAAACTAGACAATTTATGAAGATTTCCCCAAAATAGAGCATGTAAGATGTATTATGCTCATCAACTTGAAAATCAACATATCATAGAAGTGAATTAAAACATGGGAGTACAAAACATTCAAACATATGAAACATAAGAAGAAAATATGTCAAAATTACATACATAGGTATTCCACCAAAATAGTTGCAACTCATTCATTAAATTATGCCAAATATTGATTACACTAGTGTCTCTGATCAATAGCCAAACATCCAACTGATTCCAACCTATGAAATGACTAAGAAAATACATAATATAGGCCTAAAACCAACTCATCCTAGATTTAGGGGTCGAATCCATGAGAGGAGGAGTAGTTGCAAGAAAGGTTGAACTGATAGCTAGAGTGTAGGGTGGTCAAAGTGACTCATCCCTTACTCTAGCAAACTGATTCATTACATGCCACATAGGCCATTTGACTGATATCTCTACCCTAGATAAAAGTAAAAACATAATAATTACATCATCTAGATTAATTATATGAGTAAAACTTGAATTTCCCATAGGAAAAAGTCAACTCGGAGTGAAACAATGAAAATAGCAGAAGATTGTCAAACGGGCAGCGACCTAGTCAAACGTGCAGGGCCAATGTCAAACGCGCAGCGACCTCTTCATGCTGACTTTTGACTGCCTTCTTGATGTCAAAATATATCCCATGATAGCTCATTGGAAATCTTATCCTGTCTAGTTTCCAAAATTGCCCTTGTTTTCCAAAATGGGCTTGATTTTCCCTCCAAAATTCCAATCTCCCAAGACTACTCAAACGCGGAGAGACCAAGCTAGAAAAAAAGCAGAAAGGTGATTGTTTGGTAGTTTTTGACCCTCTTCGCTGGCTAGTTTACTCCAAATGCTTAAAAAACGTACAGGGGTGCATGTCCTCATCATTTTGAATCCAAAAATTCTAACCATTTTCTCATTGGATGCTCGAAAAGAGAGCGTAGCGTCCAAGGTGCTGCGCGTTTGACCATGCTGACTGTGCCAAAATTTCTCAAAAAACACAGTAAAACATATCTTGCTAGAATTATTCAAAAATGGCCAAAATTGGTGCGCTGATAGTTGGATATATGTTTGAGGCATGGAGTGATGCCTCGGAAAGGATATCCAACCTCTTATTCTCCTCTTGCTTGGTCAAGGCCTCAATTTTTGCATGAGCTCTTTTGAGCTTGGCCCTTGCAATTTTGTCTCTCATGGCATAGTGCTTCGCCATCCTTCTTTGAATAACATTGTCCTATTTGGCCTTGTCTAGGAGGTTCTCCAGATGAACATTTACCTTCTCAAGCCAATATTCTCGGTTTTCATCTACCATCTTGGAAAATTTCTCATTCAAGGTGAGCTCATTGGCTAGTTCTTCCTCCCTTTTCCTTTCTTTCTCCAAAGCTCTCTTTAGGGCTCTAGTCCTTGGCCTTCTTCTTGGCACCTATTCATCAAGTTGCTCACCATACTGCCCATATGCCTCATCACATAAGGCCTTAGCCTTTTCAGCCTCTCTCTTTGCCTTTCTGAGTTGAATCTCCATGAGCTCATGTTTGACCTAAAATTGCCTGCTTTCCTGATTATAGTAGTAATTGATCCATTTGGCCCTTTGTAAGTTGACCTCAAGCTCACCTATGAGTGCATTATTCTCCTTGATGATAATAACTGTGCTTTTACTGTCATCATGCTCATCTGAGTCAACTAACTGAAAATCATGCTCTATATCATGGAGGTCTTCCTCCTGCTATTGGATCTCTGCCTCTTCAACTTTTTCCTTACCCTTTTGTACCTGCTTTGTCGATGAAGAAGGAAAGGCCCCTCCCACAATCAGTGGGGAAAACAATTTGCCTATGCACTCTCTGATAGGTATGTGCCATGGTACCTAAACCAACCCTTTTGGGCTTGCTGCTCTCACCATGCTCAATATGCTCTTGTCTAGTGCCTTCATCTCTGCCAGGTGAATGAATAGGATGATGAAATGGTGATGATGGAGGTGATGGTGTGGCTAACTCATTAGATGAAGATGAATGATGTATGGACTGAGGTGGAGGAATGGAGGTGGATGGATGAGAGGATGAAGGGGCCTCATGGCCATGCTGAATAGGTGGGACTGTGAAAATCTCATTGGATATGAAAGTGTCCCATGCAATGTTAAACTAATTAAGGGGGTGTAGTACTATCATCTTGATGAGAGAATGGTGAAATATGATATGCATTTGATGATCATGATATTTCCTTCGGGCAACATATGACATCTTGTCGATATCCCAGTAAAGATAGTAGGGCAGATTGAGCATTCTAACTCTTGTAAAATGCATGAGTAACCGAATATGATAGGAATAGAGCCCAGAAAACCTTCCCTCACATGTGAATTACTTCATGATGAGATTCATCATAGGAACATGTATGTCTAGGAGGTAAGAGAAAGGGAAAATCCTCCTCCTTTCATTCTTATGGTTGGGTTTAAGATATGGCTCATAGTAGCAATAATCCAATTCTTCCTGTTTAAACCATTTTCCCCCAACATTTGGGATCCCAATAGCCACTGATATGATAGCAAAAGATATAGTAAAGGTGATGTCGTCAAGGGTTGCTTGGTTATCATGGAGGTTGATGATGAATTGTCTAGTCAATTTAGAATGATGCTGGATTCCTTCCACCACCTCAAAAAACTCAAAATAGCCCATATGTTTGAATCTTGTGACAGTGATGGGAGATGCCATGAGCTCTCTAGTGTTGGTTGGCTCATATCTGATGATTCTCCCTCCTTTTTTATATTTCCTCCTTTTTTGTTTTGCTTCCTCACTTTGACTTCTGTGTTCTTCTTCTACCATGATTTGTTGTTGTCAAAACCCTTAAGGGAAATGGTAGAATGGACTGTGGGTATAGGAAATGTGGAATGATGTGAGGAGAGATGATGAGGAGGAGATGGGGATGTGTGGAATGAGGGAGGTGACAGAGGATAGTTTTTAAGTGAGGAGGAATTGCAATTAAAGCTAGGAAATGTGAGTTGAAATGGTGGGAATGTATTACTAGGGTTTAATCTTAGGAATAACAACAAACAACTTAAACCCTATGTAGGTGAATAATGGAGGGAAGGAGTGAGTAAATTTTCCACCAACCTAGTTTGCTAAAGTATATAATGATCAACTTGGAAACTTAGTGGCAATGGAGGGTTTTTAGCATGTTTTGGCTCCTTCCAGGCGAACTCGCAGCGGCTTGGGCAAAGGCGCAACAACCTAGTCAAACACGCAACGAACTCTACAAGATCGCAACTCTGTTATAAATAACATTGGGATCTCTGGCAAATGCGAAATGACCCAGTCAAACGCACAGCAACTCAGCTAAACGTGCAGTGACCCTGTTAAACGTCCCTTATTGCTTTGTTTTGCCCAATTTCGCCTTAAAATCGACAAATTTCTTTTGCTGAGGAGTTTTGAGAGTGCTATAGTGCAAATGAAGCTTCATGGGTGTGTTTGAGAGCCTTTTTTTTTTGGGCGTGGTTGACGAACACCTTCGATCAATGGGTGGCGCTACGTCCATTGGTAAAATCTAGGCTTGACGCCCCGCGGCCTACTGCAAGACCTGACCCCAAGAGATTTTGGGAATTGATCCTGTGACCTCCCATCTGGCGAGGCCCTGTCTTGACCGATTGGGCTAACCCTTGGGGCTTGTTTGAGAGCCTTTATACTTGGATGAAATATAATTTATGCATTGCACACCAACGTTTTAATGTTTCTTGTCATTTTCAAATTTTCAATTTAATGTCTTTTGACTTTTTGACTCTTTTGCTCTTGACAGGTGGATGATGCTTCGGCAATCTTGGTTTTTGACTTAAGCTTTGGGATGGTTTTGGAAATGGACTTGAGTTTTATCGGAACCTTGAAAACCCTAATGACCTAATGAAACCTTGAAAATCCCTAAAAGACCTAATGAGACCTTGAAGGACTTAATTTCAAGATTACACGACTGATGTGATGACATGATGTCAAAAACTTTATGGACATTGGATACTCAACAAGGTTGAAATGAGCCATCAAGGGGTAAATTTCTAAAAGGAGTAAAGGAAACCCTAATTCAACCTTCAGTGACCAAATTTTTGCATGACGACCTAGTGGAATGACACAAAAATTAGAATGGGGCCCTAATATGATATGAAAAGAGGATTTTTTTATCACTGATGGCAGTATGCAAATACTGACACTAACACAATGCACCATTAAGTTATCCTCCTTGAGGCACTCCTATATACCCTTCTTCATAATTATCCTCATAAATCAACCTTCGCATTTTGTTGATTACATGTGACAATCGTGTCTCCTCCTCCTTAATGACAGGTTCTTGGTTGTTTCCTCACTCTTGATTTCTTTTGGCCTCGCTTAGACTAGCCAAAATGTGTTGAGATGAATTCTTCTTATCAGCCCCTCTTCCACCATCTTCACACTTATTTGCTCCACAAATCTGTGGTTTCCTCTCTCTTCCCAATTTCCATTGGTCTCCAATCCATGTCAAAATATCTTCAAAAGTAATCCAATAAACATTCAATAAGAGAAGACACAACCAATCAATTATACCTTTGAGTTTACTCCTCCTCTCACAAACATGGAGAGTTTGAGCCCGAACTCCTTCATGGACTTCTTCCACACCGTCTTCACGAGACATTTCTAAGTATTTATCTTTTGTGGCAATTCCTTGCGATTGTTCATCTTCTAAATTCGCTGCCTCTTGTTGTTCTTGACCAACATAACTTTGCTCCTCCTAACTTTCTGCATCTTCCATAAATTCTTGCTTTTGTTCAACTTCATAGTATTTGGTACCTACGAATACAAACTCATACAAACAATTAGATTTTAATGCATTAAATTCTTTCTCCTCATCTGATTTCATTGACATCCTTTCTTTGTGTTGAGCTAAGCACATCATCATCTCATCACTGTCATCTTCCTCTCTTAGGATTGATCCTTGTTCCAATTAACAAAAGTGAACAACCTCTCCTTCACACTCAGTTATCCTAAGTTCATTCTCCTCTAATGAAGCACTTAAGCTATGCTTCAACCTCTTTTGCAACAGAGGCTATTCCACATTCTTCTTCCTTAACACCTAACCTTCTTTGTAGTCTTCTACCCTCTCTTCTAGCAATTGTAGCATTATGTTGACTCTTTTTTTTAAATCAACCATTTCTAGCTCAAATTCCCTCTGACCCATTCTTCTCTCCATGCCATTTTATTTGGCATTCTTCTCACCTCTTGAAAAAATTTATTGCTCTCTTTGACTCCTCTTTGGGGACTTCTCGTGTTCTCCTCTCCTTTCCAACCTCAACCAAAATATCACTTTCTTTATGTAGCCTCTTTGATGCTGGTCTTTTACCACAGTTCCCTAACTTTTGTTGCCACATGCTACAACTCCAATGACCAATTACCTGTTAAGGTTCTTCCACTTATGAAATCATTGTATCTCACATCTCTTCACACTTTGCACTTGGTTGGGATTTATCCCTTTTCTCCCAACTCTTCTCTTTGTTGTAACTCCCTCCTCTACACTCATCTTGATCTTGGTTCATTAAGCTTCACTCTTCTCTACTATTTTTGCCATAA
>APFE030400355.1:322622-365693 GCA_000404065.3 Pinus taeda | reverse complement strand
TGATATTAAAATAAACTAGTTAACATTGATATTAAAATGGTTTATTTGTGTATCCAATTGAAATATGAAAATAAAAATTACATATAAATAGTATCAACCTTATTTGTCTTTTGTTTTAATTATTTGAAAGAATTTTAAAAAATGATATAAAATTATCTTATAGCCTATGGACAAGGAAATATTTTATTTATAAGTGAGAGTGAAATATTTTTACCATCTCTCTTTTGTATTCAGTTGTAATATCAAAACTGGCAGCACATTATAGTTGACCACTTATAACAGTTTAAATAAATTAACCAATATATTATTTGTTTTTTATTTTCTTTAGTTATATTATTTTAAGTTAAAGAATATTTTATTTTATTTTAAAAGCGCGCGCCGGACAAAATTACACATCCAGTCATACTGAATTGCAAAATGAACCTCTCCACTATCAATGAATACTAGCCAATAATATCTCTTAAAAAATCATTTTAGCCAAGTTAGTCAATTTAGTTAATTACTCCAATAAGAGTAGGTGTCGATTTTAGAATATATCTTCCACAATTTTAATTTAATTATCGATAATTATTAAATGGATGTTAAGAGTTTTAATTTCCACAAAATATTTTAGAATATCCTTAATAATAGTCACAAATTGACAATGTGAAATGTATAATGAAATAAGAATTTTAATCTCTACCATGGAGTGATGCTTATTCTTATTTTACCAACTATTTTATTTATATAACATAACATATTTTATTGTAATGAAATTTTACTTAAAAAAATTAACTATTTTATTTATATACCTAACATATTTTATCATAATGAAATTCTACTAAAAAGTCTAGAATATTTTTAATTTAAAATGTGTGAAAAATAAATAAATATATTATTAACTAAAGCGGAAAAATGAAAGAAAAATAAACCAAATAAATAACAATCTTAATATCTTCTGAATTGACCACGATGATTTCTGTTTCCAAGAACTAGATTGTAATTAAAATGATTTCGCTGGTCTTTTTTTCTCTTGCATGTAGTATGAAATAATCTTAGGAAACAAATTGTTTTTTATTTTTATTTTATTTTTCATGTAATGTAACATGCAACAACATTTTTATTCTTACTCTTCATAGACATAAAATGATTTTCCTCTTTTGTGATTTGAAGTAACATGGAAGAACTTTTTGAATGATTAGTCTCTTTTTTGTTAATGTGGTGGAGCATGGTAAATTTTTTCATTCTTATTTTTGTTGTGATGGAAATATTCATAGAAGTGAAGTGTGGGATTTAGTTGAGAATTTATTTTTGGCATTTCATATTAATTTTTAGTGAGGGAGCAAAACATAATGGAAGGTTCTTTGGCAACAAGAGTGATCACTATCAAGCCCCCACAAAATCCCTTGCAAAGGTATGAAATGGAAGTTAGGCATAAACCCTGAGTGCTTGACAATGTAAAATATTGGCAGGTGTTTGAGGATGAATATCATATTAAAATGTTTATGGAGGCGGTTGGTAGTTTTCTAACTTTGTAATAGAGCAAGAAGGTGAAGATATTGATGAAATTGAAGCAGTTGAACATCAAGCACCTTAGGAAGAATCTATGGATGGCGGAAAATTTTATAGTTGAAGGGAAACATAATCTCGAAGGGGTTTATTCCATTGGAAAGATTGTTTGATTTTAATGATGTGGTGGACAAACCAACCAAGAAGGAGTGTGAGGAGGGTACAAAACACTATAATATTGACACGAAACAACAACGCAAACTAATTAAGTTGGCCAAGGGGATCCCAAAGGGATACAAGCAGAAATATCTTGACCTTTTCAAAAAGTATGTTGATGTTTTTTCTTGGTCTTATGATGAATTGAAGACTCATGATATTAGTATCATTCAACATAAGATTCCTCTGAAGTCTTAAATTAAACGTCACAAACATAAGCTTAGGCAGATAAATCCCCTACTTCTCCCCTTAATACAGAAAGAAATAAGAAAAAAGCTCCAAGATAAAATAATTATACCCTTGAGATATTCAGATTGGGTGGCTTATCTGGGCAATGTCAGAAGGAAGAATGGAGAAACCAGGTTGTGTGTGGATTTCAAAAACATGAACAGGGGATAATTAGCCCCTGTCCAAGATGGATTATATTTTGCAAAAGATGGTGGGGTCATCAAGGTTGTCCATGATTGATGGGTTCTATGGATACAACCAAATTGATGAACATCTTGAAGATCAGAAAAATACATCCTTCACCACTCCTTGCGGGACATTCATGTATCCCCGAATGAGTTTTGGTCTCATGAATGTTGGAGCTTATTTTCAAAGGGAAATGGATATAGCATTTGTTGGGGAGAAAGATAAATTTGTGCTTATTCACCTAGATTACATAACAATCTTCTCAAACTCTGTTGAGGAACACTTGCAACATTTGCAACGCACTTTTGAGAAATGCAAGAAGTATTATTTATCCCTGAACCCAAAGAAGTCTCAATTTTCCCTCAGAGAAGACAAACTATTGGGACATATAGTCTCAAGAGGAGTGAAAATTGACCCCAAAAGGGTTGAATCAATTAGTAATAGCCCTTTGCCAAGGAACAAAAAGGAGATACAAGTCTTCTTGGGTAGGATAAATTTCATGAGGAGGTTCACGCCCAATTATGCTGAGATTGTGAAGGAGCTTACATATATGCTAAAAAAGGACAGAGAGGTCAAATGGACTGCAAAGTAAAGACAATAATTTTCCAGAATTAAGAGGGCCTTTGGAGAGGCTCCAATATTTGCTAACCCCAATTTTCAAAATTCATTTCTTATCTTTTCTTCTACATCCCCTAACATTGTTGCAATTGTCCTATTGAAAAAAAATGAAGAAGAGAAAGAACAACTAGTGGCATTTTTCAGCCAAGTACTGAGGGATGCAAAAATGCAGTGTGACATTTTGGAAAAATAGGCCTATGCTTTGATTAAGGTCGTGAAATATTTCAGGACGTGTTTTATAGTCTAAAATAATTCCATATGTCCCTACAATAGTTGTGAAGGACATTCTCACACAAGGAGACATCAAAGGAAAATGGGGCAAGCGGATAGCCAAAATTCAAGAGTATGACATGGACATTAAACCAACTAAATTAACAAAGGGGTAGGGTTTATCCAAGATCTTATAAGAGGCAAATTGTCAAGCAATGGGAATAATTTTTTTGGCTGAGACTTCTTGACAAAATGCAATAGGTAAGGAGATAATATAATTGCTTATAAATACATTTGTTCAGATTGGTACAAAAGTATTGTCCATTATATGTTATTTCTTTGCAACCCAACATATTTTGACAAAGCTAAGTATAGGGCTCTGAGAATGAGAAGCATCTTGTTGTTGTGCTTAACAGAAGATGAAATTCCTGAGATTATAAATGAATACCATGGTTATGATTGTGGAGGCCATTATAGTTGGAAGGATACAATGCATAAGATCCTAAACGTTGGTTTTTACTAGCCTACCTTGTTTTTTGATGTTTATAAGTAGGTGAGAGGTTGCAAGGAATGTCAAATTTTTTCTAAGAAGAGGAAGTTGGCCCCATTGCAACTAATCCTAGTTTTTGTGGAGGAACCTTTTAGATAATGAGCGGGGATTGACCCACCTTCTAGTGGGCAACACAAATGGATTTTGACAGCTACTAACTATTTTACAAAGTGGGTAGAAGCCATTCCTACCCAGACTGTAACTGACTCAATGGCTAGAATTTTTCTTGAAGAAAATATTTTTGTTGGATTTGATTTTCCGAATAAGATAGTGACCAATAATGTTTAGGTGTTTAATCCTTCAAGACTCATTGATTTCTAATTTCATACTTGTTCACTCTACCACCACCCATTGGGAAATAGGTTGGCAGAGTCATCAAACAAGACTTTAGTGATAATTTTAAAGAAAATTATTGTAGAGAATAAGAAAAATTGGGACTCTCAACTTAAATATTCTCTTTGGACAGACAAAGTCACAACAAAAAAAATCCATTGAAAAATAATCGTTTGAATTAGTATATGGCATTCTAGCATTGTTCCTTAGTCAGTTGGTTATGCCAATGGCTAAGTTAATTTAGGATGCAGAGGAGGAACCTATTCCATTGACTAGGAGGATAAATTAGTTGGTTGAATTGCAGGAGAACAGAGAGTAGGTGACTCAAAATATAATCAAGTACCACGATAAGATGAAGAAACTATTTGATAAAAAGGCCAAAGATAGAATTTTCCATCCAAGTGACCTTGTGTTAAGATGGGATGTCAGGAGAGAAGACAAAGGAGGGCATGGAAAATTTAATTCTTTGTGGTTTGGGCCCTTCAAGGTAGCTGAAGCCAAATGTAACAACACATTCTTATTGGAAAATCTAGATGGTGAAGTGTTTGACCTGCCTATAAATGGGCAATACCTCAAACAATACTTTTAGCACTAAAGTCATGTATCCACTTCCACTGTAACTATTGGTGAGCCATTATAAATACTAGAGTGTTTATTTCATTTTTTTCTTTGTATATGTTTTTGAATCCATGCTCAAGAAGGTTACTAGTTTGCAGGTTCTCAGTGCCTTGCTAGGAAGACACTATCCCTAGTTGGAGCTGATGTCGTACCCTCCTCTTCTTTCCTTTTATTTTTCATATAACAAAGAGGTTAAGAAGAAAATCAGAGAAAACTTTGGAGCCATTTTCATAGAAACATATGAGCTCAAAGAATACATTGAACCCACTTAGTTAGAAAGTACTCTGGAAGGGATTTCCAACGGTATAAAGAAGTCTATAAATGGCCTCTTGGATTAAAAGATAGAGGTAATCAAAGTTGGTCTAATAAAAGTCAAAATCTCGGGGACCCTGTTTCCCTAAAAATCCATAACTCAAAAGAAAATCAATTTCAAAAATATTTAGGGACTATGGACCAAGGAATCCGTCAAATTTTAGGGTTGGGGTCGTCTACTTACAAAACCTTGTAACAGATTTTGGAGGCTTGAATCTCAGGACCCCGTAACTTTTTGTTAAATCAATTTCTGAGGGCATTGAATTGAACCATTTACAAATAAATTGCTCGCACAACAAAGGATCGAGTACCCTTTTCTCTCTCCTATGATTGGACATGTGGCAACATGTCATTGGGTAGTGTTGACATCAACAACCGCCCACTAAGAGGTGGACACATGGTAGGAAATTTTGTAGTTTTCAGGTATCTAAAGGGCCCATATATGGATGACACTTGGACTGATCATGGGTCGACACGTGGTTTGGTTGACGTCAACATGACATCATTTGAGTAGTATACCCCAGGAGGTCGAAACACCATAAGAATTTTGAACTGCATTTCAAAAGGAGTTGGGCTTTTGAGGACCATGGGACCAGAGCGCCAGGGAATTTGAGTTCCAACTCAACAGTGAAGAAGTCTTGGCAACATCATTTTTAGTATGGAAGAGCCGCCAAGTTAAGTCGACGCTTCCCCCAAAAAGGTTAGAGTCAATAAAGTGAAAAACATAAAACACAAATCAATGGTTGTGATTAATTTTGGGGGGTCGAACCATGCCTCCAAGTCTGCCCAAATACCCATCTAGAGGAGGTAAAATGGCCCCACCACCTATCAGGCTAACATGGAAACCATGTCCGTTACTGGGACCACTATCAAGCGAGCGTGGCAAGCGAGCACGAGATCATTTGACGCATTACTCTCCTTCCTTGCCCTCCACCCAATCCATCTCCGCCACATGTCTTACCCCACACCATCTCTTCCTTTCCCACCTAAAAACCCTTGCAAACCGTTTGTTTCACCCCTCATGTCGACCATTGCAATTTAAACTTATATATTTAAATATGTTCTATATCAAGCTACTCCATCTGTTCGCAACTACCTATGTCCAACTATCAGCGAACATAAGGATTTCGTGCATGCTTAGCATCTAGTTTTCTATTCTTACTAGGTTATTCATAGTCTCCTAGTCCTTACATAATTGTCACCATGGTCAAATTAAAAAAAGGCTTGTCAAAAACCTTGAAAAAACAAAATTCCCAAACCATTGAGCCACATCAAACCCTTAATGGACACCAAGGGGGAAATTCGCAATTCCTTTTACCCTTTAAACCTATTTGAACTTCATTTTGACTTCTATGGCCACTACCTAGATAAGGAATACCCCTTCCAACTCATCGAGTCAAGATTGTATCACTTATTCACCCCGACAATGTACCCTTTCCCAGAATTCATATCTTGGCTCGTGGCCACGTTTGTTAAAGATAAAATTGTTGTAATTCCTCCACCGGGGAGAAAATTTTGTAGGTTATTGTTGAATTGATACTCAACACCTTCCTTTATCTTAAATCCCCAAATTTGGAGAATTTTATAGAGACTAGACTCTTATATGATTACATTGGGCTCGCCATTGGAGAGAAATAGGTCTTTCTCGAACTAATCCTGACCCCAAATGCACAATTGGTTTCCAACATAGAAACCCTTCCCATTTCCTTGTTTTCAAAGTTTGTGTAGCTCATCCTGTCTTTTATCTTATGGCTATTTGGTAAGGATGACAAAAAAATGTCTCCAAATCATCCTTAGGGTTTCTACATAAGATGATGAAGCCACACCTTGTCCTTGACTTTCCCTCTTTCCTGGTCGAAGCCATCAAGTTCCAGTGTTCTTAATACTACTTGGCGTCATCCTTTAGTTATTACTCCATATTTGTTTACTTGTTCCTTTACACTCATGTGGAAGAATTCGAGTACCTATGCCTCAATATTGTGGACTCCTGTAAGAAAAGGAAATTTGTGGTTGACTGGGACAACTTTTTGAAGAAGAATCCCAACAATGAGTGGTTTTCATAATTTCTCTCTACTTTCATGGCCACTGATTTTAAAATTATAAACAAAGTCTCCCCTCCTAGAGTCTTACCCCAATAGAGGAATATCCTTTAACTCAACAAGGATTTTAGACTAGACGATTGGTATCCATTTGAACACTACATTAAGATAAGACTATATGGGTTTGAATTGCCTCCTTACCAGCTGCCCGTATTTATGCCCATGAGAATTTTTTATTTGGAGTTCATTAGGCAGAGCCTAAACACATACCAAATTCATTTTGTCCTTACCAAAAATGGCCATATGTTTAAGCTTCCCATGACTGTAGGTCCTTTCTTTGTGAACTCTAGACATGATTTTTAGCAGGTAGAACTCATTTTAAACGAGTTGAACATTGAAGTAGGAGAAGTGTGTCATTATGATCCTCGCGATATTGTTTCTAGTAGAAGGAAAGAGATTAATTCCTCTACCTATGAACATGATTATATACCAGAGTTAGAATGGAAGGCTAATTTGTATTCATGGCCCATCAATACAGAGATGGAAATCGAGACACCAAGCACAAAGGAAAAGTCCCAGAAAAGGAGTATTAATGAGGTAGAGAATACCGATATGGAGGATGCATCCTCAACCAAGAAGGCGAATTTTCAAGATCAAACAAAGGAGGAGATTAATGTAGAATTGACTAAAAAGAACCTTGAATGGCTAGGCTTCCAAGTACAACTAGATGATCCCCAATGCATTTCCACCTCTAGTTCAATTGAGGTAGTTATCTTGGGTTCAGTTGGAAACACATCAGTAGTAGGCCTTAAGTGGGAGGAAGGGAAGCTAACAAAGGAAAGGAACATGAAATTTAGGGATGAAATGTTGTCATAACTGACATCTCATTTAGTGCCATTTCAGACTAGATCCTTGGCTTCCATGGATCTGGGGAAAAATCAGATGAGGTTCTCCATGTATTACCCTTCCGTGCGGTCCCTCCCCTCTAGGCCACAATGCATAGCAATGGACTTATCTCTAGACATTACTAGTTTCCCCTTGTATTTTAAATCAATTTACACAAGTAGGCAAGGGAGATGATATCTAGTGAATTAAGCAAGGGAGCCTTGACCATCAACAAGGCCAAGAAGCCGTTGGAGAAAGCAACTACTAGGATAATGTAGGAGAAGTCCAATCCAACATCCCTCCATCTCCAAAATGAATGTTACAAGGAGATTATTATCAAGTTGGGTGTGGATCCAAGTGATAAGGATGTCATAGATGATATTATCAAATCCTCACAGTCATAAATAAAGTCACTAAGGCAATAACTTAAAATGTTTGTTGCGGAGCATGTACAAACCAAGGAATTGGCATAGGTTGAAAATGAGAAGGAAATCTTGGCCAAGGAGTTGATTGAAAGGAATAATGAGGTGGTAGCACTCAAGTTGAAGGTAGTTGAGTTGCAAAAAAAGATCGATTCCCATATCTGTGATTTGGTTGTGTTGGATAACCCACAGAACCCCACTGAGCAATTAACCAATTCCCTCATAGATCTGCAACTGTAGGAAAGTTAGCTTAAAAAGATCTAGATTGAATTGGACAACACCAAGTACACGTTGGAGAATAAGGAGAAACAACTCAAGTCCACCTAGGCAAGTGTGGATTAAATTAATAACAAGTATCAGGTGGCGCAAGACGATATCAAAGCACTAAATAACAAGTTGAAGGGCCACTTGGCCCTCGTTGAAGCCACACAAATATTTTGGGAGGATATCGTCTTTAAAATAAAGAAAGTATGGGAACATTTGAAATTGGTTGTAGAGAAGAGGGCTGCAGTAAAAGCCACTAAATTCTTTGTCTTTTCGTCCAAAGAGGAGGATGCCAAGAATGCCAACACTGTCGAGACATTTATCAAGCTCCTTAATGAGAAATTAGCTTATAATTTGAGGGTGATAGACATCATTGTCCTTGACATGTTTGATCATTGAAATCACCAAAATGATTCAGAAGAAGGAAGCGAGGGATAGGGATGAAGCATGCGTGAGTGAGCTGGAAAATTTGTTTGCAAAATTCAATACTAATTTAGACTACAAAACTATTCCAAGGACATCTACTACCATCGGAGAAATATGAGAAATTATTAGTTGAGGCCATATGAGAAAACAACCACTCTCAAGGGAAAGACCATAGTGAACTATTTGTAGAGAGACTTCTAGTTGTTGTGGCTTTGTGAAGACCTTGTTCATCAGCCAACCAATTTACACTGACCTCACAAGTTTAAGGAAGGCCTACAATACCCTTATTCACACTCCCGTACTATATCTAGTTCTATGGAAAAGGTGTGACCAGTTGATTAATCCATCACGATTCTGGGCAGTGGAGCATGGGTCCACTTCGAAAGATTAAGCGAGCTAGTAGTGAATATTTTTCTGATTTGGAATCTAGACATATCTTTATCATTTTGGAAATTCAGTAAATATTTTATTTTCAAGAAAGAATCAAGTTTTTTAGGTAATAATTAGGAAAACTAGCCATTGACATGCTCACATGGTTGATTAGTTTAGAAAGTTGTCGCACTAGAAGATATTTTTTTAAGTGTTTTTTTTGAGACCCTCCCTTTATTTGTAGGGGCTCAATTTTCTACTCTAGAGATTGTAATATTCTGCGAGTTTTGCAAGTTCTAAGGATTTATGACATGTATGTTGTTCTGGAAGATTAAAGAAGTTTTTGGTGATTCCAACTGATATGTGGAGTATGTGATTCTATCTTTGTTTGCCATTTTCATAGGTGTTTCTTTCCACTTAGAAATAATGTAATTTTAGTTGTTGGAACTCGGTCTTATATGTCAAATTTATCTATGTCATGATATGGAAAATGGTACATGTAATCTATGAGATTGAAGGCCTTAAGATGTGCTCAACGGTTTCGGATTTCATTCTCTTTGTCTATTCATGATTCCATTGAAATTTAGTGCGTAGGATTCTATCATTAGCCCTCTGCACTAGGCTTCCTTCTTTTATTCCTTCCTTCACCTATATTACAATAGTCAAAGAAACTTCACTATCTATGCATAGGCCACCATGGATGAACTTTAATTCTTTGGAACTAAATATTGTTAATGTGTAAAATGTGACTTTCCTTTGAGTAAGACAATTGAGTCATATTTAAATCATTTTATTTTTAACTCTTGAGCAACATTTATTTATCTTCAAGAGAGATTAAGATGTCCTAGGTACTGGCCCTTCTCCTCAACCCGGGGGTTGTCTATGGGAGGACAACAAACCCCATTTTTTATTTTGAATATCCATTTTGAAGTCACCACATAGTTTCCTTTCAGACTTGGCACAACATCCCATATGTCGTTCTTCATAATTGATTCATATTCTTTAGCTATAACATCCTTCCAAACTTGTTCTTTCATGACTTCTTCAAAGTCTTGAGGCTTAGCTTGAATCATATTGATCATTTCTTTAGCATATCCTTGGTACCTACATGGGTTCTTTCTTTCTCTAAAATACCTTCTGGCGGGAACATGTTTCTTGGCATCTTGTAATGTGTCATGAAACCAAAGTGGGCTCTTCCTGGAAGAAGGATCACATAGAGGAGGATCCAAGGGGTCCATGGGCTCCATGGGCTCCATGGGATCATCAACAATGTCTCTCTTAGATTAAGGCATGGAAGGACCTTCTAAAATATCCATATCATCATTTTTATTCTCAAAAGGAGGCAGAGGAAGGTCCTTGCTTTCCCAACGGCAACATCTTTAATGAATGTTACATTCCTGCTAATTTCAACTTTCCTTTGACCATGAATATATATTCTAAATGCTTTAGAATCTTCACAATAGCCAACAAATGTACCTTTCCTTCTGGTGGCCTTCAACTCGTACCTCTTGTCCTTTGGAACATGAAATGTATGGGGCGCCCAAATATATGGAGGTGATCAACATTGGTATTGACACCTATGAATACTTCTTTAGGAGTTTTGTTGTACACTGCTTGATAATGCACCCTATTTTGAACATATGCAACTGCATTAGTAGCTTCTCCACAAAGAAACTTTTGTAGCTTTTGATCATGGAGCATGGTATGGGAAACTTCTATAATAAACATGTTTTTTCTTTTAACCATTCCATTTTGTTCAGGATTTTCACGCATAATTGTCTCTTTCTTGATGCCTTCCTTATTACAAAAATATATGAATTCTTTTGAAGTGTACTCTTCACCATTGCCAAACCTGAAGATCGTAATTTTTTTTTCCTGTTTGATTTTTGACCAAATATTTGAACTCCTTGAACATTTCAAAGGCTTCATACTTATGCTTCAACTAATATATCCAAGGTTTTCTTGAGAAACCATCAATGAAGGTTATATAATAGAGATGACCACCAATGGAGTGTATGGGAATCATACCACATATGTTAGAATGAATGAGTTGTAGGATTTCATTTGTCTTGCTCTTTCTAGAGGGGAATGGTACCCTTGTCTTCTTTCCACTGGCACATCGAGGACATACTCCATCATGTTGGGCTTGAACATGGGAAATCTGGAGACCAATTGCTTCAATTTTGGAAGGGTTTCATAGTGTATATGGGCCAATATTCAGTTCCCTATCTCTCTTTGATGATTAATTTCATGGACCAATGCTAAAATAGGTATTCTAGTCACTTTATAGAGTCTTTCTAATCTATATCCCAATGTAAATGCATCTCTGATAGGGAATCCCACTCGGAAAGTAAGTACTTTTCCCTTGATGAAGGAAACCCTAATCCCTTTGTTTTCCAAAGAATAAATAGATACCAAATTCTTCTTCAACCCCGACACATACATCAAATCATGAAGCAAAATAGATTCCCCATAATTCAAATTAAATTTAATACATCCAAAGCCTTTGACGGGATGAGTGGAGTTATATGTTAGAAGAATCTTCATATTTGACTCCCTCTCTACCAAGATAGAGAGAATCCCCTTATACCCAGAGAAATGATGAGATGTCCCACTATCAACCAACCAACTATCTCAAGTATTCAGAGGAGAGGAACTAGAAAGTGCAAAAATAAGAATATATCCAGATTGATTTGCAACATTACTTTCATACCTAGTATTTCTTGACTTCTTTTGAGGACGACGATCTTCTTCACGATCACTTGGAACATCTCTTCTTCTTCTATCATTTCTTCCATTAAAATCATTTCTTTGGTCATATCTTCTTCCTCGATTACTAAACCAATTATTGTTGCTTCTAATGTTGTAGCATAGACCATTATCCTTTTTAGGTCAATCTCGATCATAGTGACCTTTATTATGACAATTGTAGAATTCAATGTGTGATGATTCCTTGACTCTTCCATTCCTTCTATTTGAATTTCAAGGAGGATGCTTTCTTGAACTTGATGGACCTCCTTTTCCTTTCTTCTTATGAGTGACAAAAGAATCATGATCTCCTTCTTCATGCTTTTGTAACCTACCTCTTGAGATCATTCTTGATTCTTCTTGAGTGAGCTTTCCAACAATCTCATCAAATGATTGGAAGCAATTGTTATTGCTTATTTTGGTAATGAAGTTTTCCCAAATAGGAGGGATACCTCTAAGGATTACCACCACCAAGTCCTTGTTTGGCACAATATCCCCAACTCTTCGCAATTGATCTCGAAGATAATATATATCATAATGTAGGATTGCACGTACTCTCCTTTATTCATTTCATATCTTTAAGTTGATCCTTCAGGGATATGATCTCATTGAATTTGTTGACGTCATATATGTCATCCAGCTTATCATACATATCCTTAGACTTATTCAAATTTCCAAGATAAGTAAATGATCTTGTAAACCATCAACTATAATTTTCTTTGCTTTTAACTCACATTTATTGTACTTATTCTTGGAAGTAGCGGAAGCATTCTCTGAAGGCTCAGGTACCTTTCCTTGAATGTATTCCAAGGCATCATTGTCTTCTGATATGATTCCCAACCTGATCTTCCATACAACAAAGTTATATTGGTCACCTAGCTTATCATTTTCATTGAAGAAAGAGGAAGACATATTGACTTGAATAGATAGACTCCTTCAATTTTTCAAAAGAGGATTTCTCTAGATCTTGTCTCCTTTGGCCTTTTCCTTCATCTTAGCTGTGATACCATGTTAATTTTTACCATCGTCACTATGTTGTTTCCATTACACTAGCCCAATTCAATTCTTTAATTAGCAATCTTTCAATAGAAATGAATACTTTTCATCAATTAATAGTAGCTAAAGATAGAATAGTAAATGCAATGACAATATGAGACAATTACCACAAAAAAAAGAGACACCATATTTGGTCAACAAGGGGAGAGACCCTTTGAATTATTCTTCTATTAGATTTTCATAAAATGTCCAACAAAGAGTAGAATGAGCCGATACAAAAATATACAACAATATCAACCAAATAATATCAAAATAAGATCCCAACAACAATATTGACTTGAGTCTATCTACGACCAAATGAAAAATTGAAACCCTATATCCCAACCTCATGGAGGGAGAGTTATGCGTGCAAATGAGTTGATCCAACCACATAGATGAGCTTGCATGCCTATGTTTATAACCGAAAATTCCATGTGTCAACCCTACGGTAGAAACATAAAACACTAATCGCACATGCCAACTTCAGACCCTACAATTATGGACCTGTAAGGACCAAATTCCATGAACCCACTTCGGACTTGTGTGAACCAATCCAAAGAAGAGAAGAAGAGGATGCTTGATTATTATTTCCAAATGAGGTTGAGGTCACTTGTATTTATAGGCTTCCAAGAGTGTCTAGTTTCTCATTAGGGTCAACCTGCTATTTGTGCATATGTGGGATTCACTTCAAAAATAAACTTCCCCTTGGCCAAATCCAGTGCTTCAAAGGTCAAAATTTGTACTCTCGGAAAGAGGAATCTAGTCCCATGATTGGAATTTGTCACTAAGCTTCCAAATTAACAGTCTTTTAATCCAAATATTTATCTTGAAAGATTCTGACATATTCTCATCATCTCCTCAAAATCAATGGATAGATTTCAAATATTAAGTAGCTTGTATCTCTAAATTTATGTTTACCTTTTCACATTTACCTAATACAATTATGAAATTGTCATGCAAATTATTAAATAAAAATGGCATCATGTGAATACATGTTTACAGTTTCACATTTACCTAATAGAATTATGAAATTACCATGCAAACTATTAGATAACAAATGGCATCATGTGAATACATGTGTACCTTTTCATAGTTACCCGATATGATTTTGAAATTAACATGCAAAATATCAAATAACAAATAGAATCATGTCAATAAGTGGGTTTATAAAATGAATGATTGTGCTAGAGCCATAAATTTTTGAAGGAAGAAAATGAGGTCGGCGTATATCAACGACATTTACCATTGTGGTTGTGCCAGTTAATAACTAGTATTGCAACCATATAAATTAAATCAATGGTAAACAAAAATAGGCATCAATCCATAACAAGTGTTTTTGGATATAATGGAGTCCCCACCCATTAAAATTATATATATATATATATAAGCAAAAGTGAGAAAAAAAAGGGTGTTAAATTTGATACTAGTTAGGAACATTAAAATTTAATCTTCAAAATTCTTGTAACATAAATTCATATTTGCAATAGTAAGTAAGCTAAATGATAATGCTAACTCCTTATACTGGCGCGCAAAGAAGCAACTATCTATAAACGTAATAAAAATAAAAACAAAAAATAAAAATTTACAATTTAAAAGTTGACATTAGATATGTATGTAGTATTAGGCTGCCAGTTTTGTGGAAACTTATTATTTACGACAAGAACTTTACCAGCGGAAAGGGTTCTAAAATGAATGGAGAGAGGACCATTGAAAGGGTAGTTCAAATCCTAGTTGGCACCCCAACTCCTTTACACGAGTTTCCATGAATTAGAGTTTGCCTACATAATTAAAAGCAGAAGATGTAGAAGTCAAATCTTCCTCCATTGTACGCCCACTAGAAAAAGAAAATCAAAATAACCCTATAGAACAACTCACATGCATTAGTTCTTCTGATTTAAGATCACCGTCTCCATTTTGGCACTCAATAATGAATGAAGTCCAATTAGTTTGGGCACCAGGTTCGAGGGGGACTACAATATTCGTCCTAGGATATTGGCAAGGTACACTAATAAAAAGATAAAGTAACAAAATTTTCAAATGTTCCACCCAACGCTTGACATAAAACTTGCATGGCAGAGATCAAGAAACTAGTGGGTAATTAAGTATGTCGTTAAAGACACTATAAATAAATATGACCTTTTTTAACAAAGAAAGAGAAGGGGAAAATGGATTAAATGGATTAGAGTACCTCGTGACCGAATTAGATACCAAAGAATTTATTTAGTGTTTGCAAGATGGGAGGGATTTAATTTTCTTTTCCACATTTTGTTTACACTTGTAGGATTGAGCATAGATGATGGGTAAAGAACAAAGTAGCAATGGGAAGTCCAGAGGAGGGCCAACCAATGGGTTCAAATTACATGATCTGTACAATTGTAGTTGATAAGAAGGAGAAGGAGATGTGTTAGCTCAACCTCTCAAACAAATTTTTTGATATTGCATGATTCACATGCAGAAAAGATAGTTAGCTTGATCATTATGGGAGATGAGATGCAGGCTTGAGGCCCATAACCAGTTAGTTATGAGTATTTACTTGACCATTTTAAAAGAAAAAGTATTGATTCACTCACTCATGTTTTACTTAACAAAGCACTGATAGGTCTTAAAAATTAAGAAATTGGGATTAAATTGGGAGTGGTGACAAAAGTTATGTTAGTAAGTGTTAATAGATTTTGAAAAATAATTGTGAAAATAGCTTTTTAAGATCAAATTTTGAAAACATTAGTTAATGGTATGTATTAATTGTAATGGTTTCCAAAAATATTTGCAAAAAATAGTGAGACATATATTAAGTGTAATTGTTTCCAAAAATTATTGCAAAAAAATTAGTGAAACATGTATTATTTGTAACTATTCTTAGAAATCATTGCAAAAAATTAGTGAGACAATTCTCCACATGGTGACTTCTTAGAGTTAGTTGGGCTAGATGGTGTTAAGGCTTAAATAAGACATCAATTTTTTTGTCCAATCAAGTGTTTACAAAATAATTTTTAATTATAATAAAAAAATACGTTATTTATGTCTAAAGTTTAACATTAGGCTTTTTATAAGTAAAAGCTAAACTTATAGCATCAAACTGCAAATTGATTGCTAGAGTGCTTCTCGGGTCGGGCCTAACGAGCATCAAAACACTTACTTCATGATACATCTAACATTGATGAAATGAAAAAATCATAAAAAATAATTCAATTATAAGTTTATTTTGAATTATTGTTGTTATTATTATTATTAATTATAAAAATAATTAATATATAAATCAAACATATATACATTTAAAAAACCATGGAACAAGATTCTTAACCATGGAGATTTACCCCCACTTTACCATGAAGATTTTTAATCTATAAATATGCTTTGTTATAATAACATTGACCAATATCATGACTTATCAATACCACATGCCCAAAAAACCACAAATCACTTCACATTTTTTCTCATTAATCAATTTAATTAAAAGGGGAAAATGACATTACTGCATTCGAGATAAATCCCAACCTTTGATTTGACTATGTTGTTATGAATATTCTAGAATATTTTGTGGAGGTTAAATCCATACCATTCACCTAAGAATTATTGAAAACTAAATTTAAATTCTAGAAGCACTATTCCAAAATAGACACACATATTGACATAATTACTTTTGCTAAAATTCGAATTGCTCTCTTTTATTTTGGCATGGGATGTGAGTTTTGTGAATAAACTTTTCAATAATTACATTATAGTGTTTGCAATTAAAATGAGGAAATTGTTAAAATGCAATAGCTCATAGTTGTGTTTTGTTCATATGGAACTTATTAAAGTATAATTTTACAATACAGCGATTGTCATCATCACTTATTTTATAGGATTTTGTTGCATCTCTTCAATATTGATATATTAAATAATGTTTGTCATTGTCATGTTATAGATTGACACAAAATAATAAAATTCTCAATACATTAATCTTGATTTAGATATAATACAAAAAAAATCTAAATATTGAAATCTAAATACATATTGTAGCAATTTGATATTAGTATTTTTTATATGCTTTTCCAATTGAAATTCTCCATTTTGGAATTGAAATTGAAACTTCAAACGTTGAATCCACACTATCATAATTGAAATTCACATTTTTAGAATATAAATTATTCAAAATTCACATTTTTAAAAGGTAATATTCACACTTTGAGTCCAATTTTGCAATTTAAAAACAATGATAAATTTCACATTTTTACAATCAAAATTCATAAGTTCTTAGTCTAGATTTTAAGTTACAAGATCAATTTTAACAAGATTGGAAGTCTATAAATAAGTGCCAATGCTATTACTTAATTTGAAGTATCAATTGAAACCTTGTTTTACAAAAGATGATTTTTTATTATTGGAATCAAAGCTAAGCATATTTTATGCTAACTAAGCATATGATATATTTTCACTTATAGAAAGAACTAACGTTGTCATTGGTGGTTTGGTACAGCACAGTTTCATAGGGATGGATACTAGGTTGAATGAGAGGTACAAAAGTAATGTTCAAGTCACCATAATTGAATCATCTATGAAAATATTCGAAGATGTGGGCCAAACTTCAAAGAGGTTAATTCACTAGTGTGTTATAGAGAGAGAGTGCACATTGGACTTGACCTTTTATTTAAAGGTAAAAAATAATGGATTTTTAATGCTGGAAGACAAGTTTTATTAATTGCAAGGGAAATGTCAAAATTGGGTTATTGTTTCTGAAGGTCAAAATAAAGCATATAATATATGTTGTAAATATCTTAACCTATTCTAACTCATGCAAATTTCACAAAGCAATCTTGGTGCTTGTTGTCACCATTTGCAAAATGTGTTTTCAGCTACTAAAAGAGGGCAAAAGAGCAGAGAGGTTTGTAGCCATCTTCCAAGCCACATAAGCACTTAAAGCTAAATCGAACCCTCTCCATTGCATAGTGCTCAAACTTCTCTTTCCAATGGTATATGGAACTCCCCAAATGGACTCCAGAATCAAAAGTTAGAGCAGATTGATGTTTCCCTTTCAAAGCCAGAAAACAAAGAGAAAATAACTAAGGGTAATCTCTCAGCATATTGGAGGTCACAAATCGGAGGTCCTGGCTCATTGCAAATCAAATATTGCAAAATCAGGCAGCATGGCATTCAACACTTCATGTAACAGAGCTCCAATATTGGTTATCACACATTGACGATTGCTCATTAGTGGCACTAAGCGCATATCGACGATCCAATGAGTTGGGGCAAGCACATCGGTGATCACAACAACACAAACATATTGCAAGTCAAAAATAGACGATTTTGGAAGTGATCACTACGAAGAAATTGCGGGATAAGAACGTCGATAGTGTTAAAGCATTAGGAGGGCTAAAAACAATTTAACAAAGGAAATCAATTGCAAAACCAGAAGAGGGCTAATCGTTTCTCTCTCCTCGAGGGGGTTGTGCCAGAACATCATTGGATCTGATAAATGAAACGTGGTTACACATGATTGGTTCGAATACATGACACTTGGCAGTACATGGTTGGTTTTGATAAGGGGCACAGGGCAGCTGACGTCAACATTATGTGGGGGTATGGCCTACACGTGGCAGGAAAATTCAACATTTTAAATGGTCATAACGGTGACACATGTCACCACTTAGAAGGTGACATTTGGTAGAGGAATATGTCACATCAATGACCGACAATCAGAGGATGAGAATTGTCGCTCCTAGTGAAACCTCCGATTGTGATCTGTCGATAAAGCGGCTCCGACACAGGGGCTAGCCCGCAGTCACATAAAGAGCTAAGGAACCAAGGGCTAAACACAAAGGGTGATCAGTGATCGCCAGTTTCACAAGGGTGAACCAAGGACATGGATAGGAAATCATCAACTTACCGACCTCTAATATGGTCTATAGAGGAAAATAAAAGAAAAGGAGCTGGAATCTTTAACAAAGGAAAAGGGTTCCTGGACACGAGTCCAAAGTCTCTAGTGTCTTAGGGCTAAGCCCCAGGCCATAGCCCTTGGTCATATGTGAAGCAATGCAGAAATGGGATAAACCAAAGGGAGCCAAAGCAGATTGGGACTCGTTGTTTTGTAATGCCTTTAAGACGTCACGATGCAGTAAAGTACCAGTATTATGGTACAAAACTCTGAATGCGTATGGGTTTGCAACTGCAATATTAAATAAAGGCATGGAGGAGTGGTAAATCAATATGGGGGCTTAGGAAGACCTAATGCCTCAGCGTGGAGCTCCAATCAGTCATACAATGTAGGACTACAAAGTCAATCTTTGCCTCTACTCCGTAACAAGCCAACACAGTTGATCACTACCAACTCTAGAGAGTGGTGAAGCTAGAAAATTAAGACGAAAGAGGAAAGAACCAACCGAGAAGTAGGAAAGGCATATCATGGCAGAAACGTGCCCTGATTAGGGACAATCTCAGAAATGGAAGAGGGATACTTCCTCCATCATCATCCAATTTTCATTTTCTTATTATTTCTGTAATTTCTATTTATTTTGTATGCCTTTCACTTTAAAGAAGGAATCAAATCCTTATTAAAATCATTGTGAGCAGCAGAGCTATCATGCTGCAATACATATAGTCAAATTGGACATATAGCCCTTCGCTAATATATTTTGTAATTGTTAATTCAAATCCCCCCCTTCTTATAAATAGAGGGACGAAACAATTAGAATTAGTTCTAGAATTCTGCACCCACGGTGTTCCAAATTTTGTGATTCCACTTTTGGTTCTACTTGCCTATTCATTGTTGGAAATAATACTGAGAGGGGGGGTGAATCAGTATTATCAGATCAGTAAAACCTTTTCATTTCCATACTTAGATACATATACGCTACTTCAGTTAAGTGAACCCGCGTGTATACGCGACTGTGTCTAAATAAACTAGCGTATATCTAGATTATTTATGATTCAGATAATCCATTACATGTTGATCTTTAAATGATGCATCTGAACTTCATTGATCATATGAACAGTAAACAAAAGCAGTAAACAGAACAGATCATCACACACAAGAAGTACACATGAACACCATGATATAAGGTGGAAACCCAACGTGGGTGAAAACCACCTGCTGCAATTTGTTTCTATCTTCCTTTAATAAGAAACTTCTTTTACAATGTACTGGTGCAGTCCTTTACCAGTATGCATGCTGCAACTTGTAGAGAGCTACAACTCTCTCTCATTCTCCAGCTTTTCCTGGAAGGAAGCTACAACCCCCTCTTTAGCTCTTACACTAGCCAAGATACTAGTACGTAGGTGTTGGCCTACAGAAGGCTACAACCTTCTCTTCCTTCTTCCAGGTACCACATTTCATAAATTTTCAGACTGGATACACTGAAGCACAAATCTAAATCTGAAGGCCACGTTTCATCCAATTTTCATACTGGACCCATCAATATCATTGAAGTACACAAACACTAGCATCATCAAAAACCCAATACTGAAATACTGAATCCCTGTCAACAAAAGCAGTCACCAGAACACAGAGCAGAACACTAAACTTTGCAACAATATTCAGACCCAACTGTATCATCAAAAATCATAGCTCAAATGGTATACGCTATTTGGATGAACCAAACCTGCGTACATACACGCTTTTACCAAAGCCAACCCGCGTATAGATCTATAAATATTCAATCATGACTTGCAGCTATTTCAAACTTAAGTTATACCCAGTTCAGAACATTACATTTGTCAGTATACAGATCTAGAACAAGCATAATCGACCATATAGAGATAGTTCATTTGAAACCATTTGATCTCGATCTATCCTTAGATCTTGTTCTCCATCAACTTGTGAGATCTCTCCTTAGCTTAGATCAAGCAACCCATAACCTGCATACTGGATCTCATCCTTCATCAGATATTCAAGACTTTCTCAATTGCCTTTGCCTAATGATCTTCTTCTCCTTTTATAGTCTTAGGCCTTTTACAATACCAGGTCAACCATAACAACCAATACGATGAACCATACTAGGGATCACATCTGACGAGTACTACGGTCCAAAATCATAGGTTCAATACAAGGGACTTAACTACCTGGACCAAGTAATTTCTCCAACATATACACGCTTTTCCTTGCTTGAGTGCGTGTATAGCATATGCATTTTTGATTCAGAAATCCCGCGTGTATACGCTTTTTGTATATATGAGAACTGCGAGTATAACCTGCGTGTATACTACTTGTATATAGCGAACCTGCATTCTATACGCACTTTCTTCATTCTTTGTGTCTGATCATCAATTCTTTGCTTACTGATCTGTTGCAGCTATAATCTGTCCTTTGCCATCAAGTACAACACTTTATCATATGCCACAATCTCCCCCTTTGGACTTGATGGCAAAGCTAATTGTCATATCAGATTGTCATTGATTCTTTGAGTTCTGCTTCATTCACATTGATATCTCTTTTGTAGATTCATTAGATATTATAAGTGAGGTGATCTTTCCGAGAGGGTTTGCCATTCAAGTACAACACATGCATCATAATGCCAACAATCTCCCCCTTTGGACTTGATGGCAACAACACCAAATCACTCTACCCCTTTGACATCAAGGGCAAAGGGCGAACCAAGATATTTTCTTTCCAAGATAGGCATTCTGCTATTCATACTCCCCCTGAGTATCTGCTGAAATCTCTGAATGAGCTCCCCCTTTGTATATGCCAAGGTGTACCAAACTATCCATGCTACATGCTGAAAGCTCTGCTCTTGCTGAATTGTGTTGTTCATGCTCCCCCTAACTGTAGGCAAGATCTGCAAAAGATGTTCTTTAAGAAGAACCAAGACTTACACATCATAAATGACCTTCCTATCACCAAAAGACTCAATACATACATCTATCACCCAACCAAGTGGGGATCATCCACCCAACCAAGTGTGGATACATCAGAAAATGACAACCAATTACATTACATCAATCATCCCAGGCATAGTGGGGAAACCAAAATAGGCCGTTACATGACCTTGACACCATAAAAGAGATACATGACATAGAGACGAAATATCTAGACCAAGACTTATGAAATTCACCAACAACTGATAGCAGCAGCATCTGTTAATCACCATTCAGATCAACAACCAAGATTTCCTTCTATTCTCCTTCTGTACTTAATCTACCTGAACCCAAACACGGCTTGTGTACACGATCCAGGAGCTTCTAAGGTAATGCCAACAATACATTATTAGTAGTTTATCTGCTCCCCCCGAAGCTGTGCTAGATGGTCTCTGTCATCCCCATATCAGACTCTTCTCACCCTGAGTCTGGCCCACTGATTTCATTCAAATCAACATATACGCGACTGTATCCATAGAAACAAGCGTATATACGCAGACACTCCTTATTAAACTCGCGTACAACTATTTCCAGATCAGCAACCTGTAAATGTCCTGTACCAAGGTATGTCTGGATATAGAAATCAATTCATCCTTTTGAACAACATCATAAATCATTCACATTATATCATATGTGAAAAACACCATAGTCATCATCATCAAGATCTGCATGACCATCCATGTAACATTACACGGGAATATCCTTCATCTGATAATCATCAATCAACATATGTGAGAATCAACCTATCATCATATCATTATCTCTAATAATGCAACTCCATGTATCTAGCATTATGTATCTAGAGCTCAAGATCTTGTCAAGGCATCTTTATAGCATCAACATCAACTATCCTCATCCACATGAGCACCAAGACCTATAGGAATCCTGCATCATAACTGTATTATATGATCTTCATGCATATGATGACAGCAGCATATGAGAGACTCATCATCACGCTTTGTACTTCTCCTTATCCTTATGAAGATCACCATGTAAGCATCATATATGCACCATCAATCCACAAATATGATCTGAACATCAACTATGTAACCCCAAGAATCATATGAGATTTTATCATGGACAACTCATAACCACATCATAGCAAAATATATCATTTAGCCATATAAGTATCATCAACAAGGAATATTAACCATAATGCCAACAATGCTTTGTTAAAGGCATGTGCTCCCCTTCAACAAGTGCCATCTGTTTACTGTTAGATCCTTTTTCTGAGCCTGTCCCCACTGCTTTTCCTCATACTGACATATACGCGACGTTGCAGTGTATAGATCGCGTATATACGCGACTTCTCTTCATGAAACTTGCGTATGAGATTCAGGACACTGAAGTTGTACAATTTCAGCTCCCCCTGAGTTAGTTATGTCTGTGTTGTGCTACATCTGAGTACTTTGTGCGGTGCTGCATCTTTCTGACTGAACTTCCTTCTTCTTCCATATCTTCAAGTGTGATGATGATTTCTCCTTTTCTTTCGAATTATTGACCGGAGAATCCACATTATGAACATTTTTATACCAACGTTTCAAATCCCAAATGGGATCCATCATCAAGTTTAAGAATGATGATAAAAGAAGAGCAATCAAGACAGAATAAATACTTATGAGGGAAAATTTTTAGGAACACACTGTCGGCTAGAATCTTAAATTAATTTTAATTTTATATTTTATTTTTACTTTTTATTTTTATTATTATTTTTATAATTACTTTTATTTTAATTAAAATTTTTGACGAATTCTGAAGGCACATTCTAGCTGAGATTTTAAGCTGATAACTTTGTTTTCTTGTTTTTCAATAGCTTGGAGTAGATCTTTATTCTGCTTCTTTGATTCTTCAAGATCTTCTTTTAGCGATTGGATCTTGGCTTCAAGATTTTCGTAGTAACTGGATCTATCTCTGAGTTTCTTGATGGTTGTGCTTCTTTCATTGACTTCATCTCTCAGTGATGTTGCTTCATCCTGCAACTTCCTTACCTTGTTTCCTTCTTCTAGCTGGCCTTTTAACAACTTTTGATATTTGACCTTGAATAACTCCCTTACTTTGTTTCCTTCTTCTAGTTGGGCCTTTAGTTTGGTAGCTTCTTCTTTGAAGTCACATTCCCTTTTGTTCAATATATCTTGTTGATCTCTGATTATGTCTGAAATCCTTTTAAATTCTGCCTCTATTTGATATCTCTCTTGTTCACCCATAAGAGCAAATTCAATTGTTTTGCTATCACTTTCATCTTTTCCAAAAGGAAAGATAGCTGGAACATCAAAAGATAGCAAATTCATACCTGATAGTTCATCTTCATTCTGAAATGATTCCCGAATCTGAAGAGCTTCTTATACCTAATCCCCAATCAATTCTCCCACTGTCATAGTTCTTCTGAGATGTCTTCTTCTTCTTCGATGCTTTCCTTTTAAGCTTCTTTCCCATTGTTCCACGGATCTCCTTCAAGCAATTAAGCTTCTACCAAAGAACTTGGCTCTGATACCAATTGTTGGAAATAATACTGAGAGGGGGGGTGAATCAGTATTATCAGATCAGTAAAACTTTTTCATTTCCATACTTAGATACATATACGCTACTTCAGTTAAGCGAACCCGCGTGTATACGCGACTGTGTTTAAATAAACTAGCGTATATCCAGATTATTTATGATTCAGATAATCCATTACATGTTGATCTTTAAATGATGCATCAGAACTTCATTGATCATATGAACAGTAAATAGAAGCAGTAAACATAACAGATCATCACACAACAAGAAGCACACATGAACACCATGATATAAGGTGGAAACCCAATGTGGGTGAAAACCACCTGCTGCAATTTGTTTTCTATCTTTCCTTTAATAAGAAACTTCTTTTACAATGTACTGGTGCAGTCCTTTACCAGTATGCAGGCTGCAACCTGCAGAGAGCTACAACTCTCTCTCGTTCTCCAGCTTCTCCTGGAAGGGAGCTACAACCCCCTCTTTATCTCTTGCACTAGCCAAGATACTAGTACGTAGGTGCTGGCCTACAGAAGGCTACAAACTTCTCTTCCTTCCTCCAGATACCACGTTTCATAAATTTTCAGACAGGATACAGTGAAGCACAACTCTAAATCTAAAGGCCACGTTTCATCCAATTTTCATACTGGACCCATCAATATCATTGAAGTACACAAACACTAGCATCATCAAAATCCCAATAATGAAACACTGAATCCCTGTCAACAAAAGCAGTCACCAGAACACAGAGCAGAACACTAAACTCTGAAACAATATTCAGACCCAACTGTATCATCAAAAATCATAGCTCAAATGGTATACGCTATTTGGATGAACCAAACCCGCGTACATACGCGCTTTTACCAAAGCCAACCCGCGTATAGATCTATAAATATTCAATCATGACTTGCAGCTATTTCAAATTTAAGTTATACCCAGTTCAGAACATTACATTCGTCAGTATACAGATCTAGAATAAGCATAATCGACCATATAGAGATAGTTCATTTGAAACCATTTGATCCCGATCTATCCTTAGATCTTGTTCTCCATCAACTTGTGAGATCTCTCCTTAGCTTAGATCAAGCAACCCATAACCTGCATATTGGATCTCATCCTTCATCAGATATTCAAGACTTTCTCAATTGCCTTTGCCTAATGATCTTCTTCTCCTTTTATAGTCTTAGGCCTTTTACAATACCATGGTCCAAAACCATAACAAACCAATACCATGAACCCAATACTAGGGATCAACAAAACTGACGAGATACTACGGTCCAAAATCATGGGTTCAAATACCAAGGACTAACTACCATGGACCAAAAGTAAGTTCTCCAACATATACGCGCTTTTCCTTGCATGAAAGTGCGTGTATACGCATACGCGCTTTTTGATTAGAAATCCCGCGTGTATATGCATTTTTGTATATAGAGAACTTGCGAGTATAACCTGCGTGTATACCCTACTTGGTATATAGCGAACCTGCGTATATACGCGACTTTCTTCATTCTTTGTAGTCTGATCATCAATTCTTTGCTACTGATCTGTTGCACTATAATCTGTCATCTTGTCATCAAGGACAACACTTGTATCATAATGCCAACAATCTCCCCCTTTGGACTTGATGGCAAAGCTAACTTGTCATACTCAGAATTGTCATCTGATTCCTTTGAGCTGTCTCGCATTCTATCACATCTGATATCTCTTCTGTAGATTCATCTAGATATATATAAGTGAGGTGATCTTCTACGAGAGGGTTGCCATCAAGTACAACACATGCATCATAATGCCAACATTCATGAGGGACTTGAGCGATATCTTGCTAAATGTAATGGAATAGTGATTTAAATTCGAGGATTAATGAAACTGTTTTGTTGATTCCTATCAGAGAAATCTGTAGTATGTTTTCTCCTTTGTTTATCACTTAATGTATGTTTTCTCCCTCTGAAATAGTGTAATGAAGCTGCAGGTTTCACCCTTCTTCATGGTTGTATATTTGTTTCTAAGTAGTAACAATACCTGTGTTAGCTATAGATTTACTTATGTACATGTAATGTGCACATATTTACTTAATTTTATTTGGTGATGACTATATCCATGATTAACACTCCACTATTTATGTCATTCCACCTCTTCAATCTTCCATACTTCTGTTGGAACATTGTTGCTTAGGATGCAGTTTTGTTTATAGCGCTATGTATCAAATTCTGTCCTTTCTTTCCTCCTCTTCATGTTACTATAGCGCTAATATTAAGGTTATCTGTTGTTGTGAGTTGACCACCAGAATTAGTCATTTCTCTTTGATATGACTAGATCTACCCCCTGTGCATTTAGATCCATGTATGTGTTTGAGTCTACTGTAATGAAATACTATTGAACCAAGTTTCATTTATTCTCTTTTTCCAACTACGTGACAATTGGAGTGCAGCAGAAAGCCCTACTAATAATATCCAAAGCACTCCTCTCTTAATATGTCCTAGGCACTGGGCTACAATCAACCTAGAGGTTATCTATAGGAAGCTTTCTATATCTCCTGAAGCACTTGTGCTACAGGTGCTAGAAAAAGTGACAACATCTTTCTAGTGTCATTTCCGGGGATTGAAATGGAAATACTTTTCCTTGGGTACGACAATCTTTACATTCCCTCTATTAGGTGAGGAAGGGAAGTGTGGGTTGAATATCTCTCACCTTGATGACTCCACCTTTTCAATCTTTTGGTAAACATCCTGGGGAATCCACTGTTTATATCTCTATTTGACCATCATGGTTGTCAAGAAACCTCATACTTTCTTTGATGCTAAAGAAATTGAAAATTTCCCTACCTTTGAACTCGAGATCAATCAACTAGGGAGGTTTTCAAAATGTCCCTTCCTGCATTCTTGGCTAACAAATTTTCTCCACTATATTTTTCTTCTATTTCTGGTTATCCCAATCATGTCCCTTCATTTCATGAAAGGAATACCTATTTGCCTAGATTAAGTGGAAACACATATAAAAGACTAGACCATCCCCTTAAGAATTTTCATGAATGCATGGAACAACAAGGTATTGTTTTTGAAGATGCACAAATGAAATTGTTCATGTACACTTTAGAAGAAAATTTTAGAATTTGGTACAGAACAATACCTCGTGGCAACATATCCTCCTTAAAGAGTTTTCATATGGCATTCAATCATTATTACAAAAGATTATATCCTTTGGATTCTCTATTTGAATATTTCATGCATATTTCAATGATAAAGATATTTCTGAGTTTAATGACCTCGATGAAAATGTTTTTGGGGCTCCTCTCCAAGAAAACATATACTCGCATTAAGAAGCATCACCCAATGATCAAGAATGAGAAGAAGGAGACATCATAGTGCTTCAAATAAACCCTCTAAGCTCTCATTTAGCCAAGGTTGATGATTCTCCTTCTTATGATGTATATGACTTTGATGGAGAGTCAAGTGATGCAGAGCCACAACAATCCCAGTAATGGGAAGTTGCACAAGAAGAGGATGCCCACCAGGAGGTCAACAAAGGGTATCCAATTTACGTCCCACATCCTTCAAATGGAGAACCAATTCAAGAAGCTGAATTTGAAGTTGATGAAGATTCTCCAATTTATGAATCATATGATTCAGAGGAGGATGATATCGTTGCAGATTGTCAAAGGGATCTATTTACCAGCAAGCGGGGAGAAGACTTCCAGCAACAAATTTTTGAAACAGAGCAAACGGATTCTTGCCAGGAACCCTCAATAGACCCTTCACTCTATGACTCTTATAGTTCAGAAATAAAATATTCTATTTTAGATTTCCAAGATGGTTGGCCCATTAACAAATGGGTAGAAAAATATCAACAACATGTTTTCTCGAAAAATTTAAGGCTGAGGAGCCAAACAGTATTGGTGGCTGCCCTAACCAAGAAGATTATGAGGAAACAAACTCTTCATGAAGATAAGGCAGCTATAATTTTTAATTGTCAGTTCTATGACCCTGTAACTGATTACATGACCACATTCTTAGGTCATCAGCAGAGGTTGACTCTCGAGTATGCATCAAGTTTTTGTTTGCAGACTTTTCATGGTGCATGCTTGTTTTGATTTTTAAATTTCAGCAGCATGGATATATTAGGTCCAACACCCAAATGTCGACCTGGTACCATTAGAGGGATGAACTAACTTAGGTGAATTGATGCCCAGTAAATAAGTAAGAGTTCTATATAAATAAGCTCGTTAGATGAGCATTTATTTCCCATTTTCTAGAATTTACTTTTCTACATTTTAGTTTGAAGAGGAAAGGACTCCCTCCAAGTAAAGTTCCATGGAGATTTTTTGGTTTTATAAGTGCATTATAAGTTTTTACTCCATGCCCAATGGTGAAGGCTACTAGTCTGCAGGTTCTCAGCACCTTGCCAACAAGGCACTGTCCCCAGGCGGAGCCAATGTTGGCACCCTCTACAAAATGTGTTTTCAGCTACTAAAAGAGGTAAAAAGAGTAGATAGGTTGGCATCCATATTCCAAGCCACTGAAGCACTCAAAGCTAAATCAGACCCTCTCCATTGAATAGTGTTTGGAATTAGATTTCCAACGGTGTATAGAACTCACCAAATAGACTTTGGAATCAAAAGTTAGAGTAGATTGAAGTTGCCCTTTGAAAGCCAGAAAACAAAGAGAAAATGACTAAGGGTAAGTAAGATCCTAGCATATCAAAGGTCGCAAATTGGAGGTCCCGACTCATCACAAATCGTATATCGCAACATTAGGCAACATGGCATTCGACGCTTCGTGTAGCAGAGCTTCCATATTGGATATCGCACATTGGTGATTGTTCATCAGTGACACTAAGCATAAATCGATGATCGAATGAGTTAGGGCAAGCACATTGGCGATTGGAAAACACAACAACACAAACATATTGAAAGTCATAAATTAGGGATTTTGGAAGTGGTCAGTATGAAGAAGCTGTGGGAAAAGAATGATGATAGTGTTAAAGCATTGGGAGGGTCAAAAATAATGTAACAAAGGAAATTAGTTGCAAAACCAAAAGAGGGCTAACCGTTTCTCTCTCCTCAAGGGGACCACATGGCGAAACATCATTGGATCCAATAAATGAAACATGGCTGCACATGATTGGTTCTGATACATGACACTTGGCAGGACATGCTTAGTTCTGATAAGGGACATGGGGCAATTGATGCCAACATGGTGTGGTAGTACGATGGACACGTGGTAGGTGAATTTAGTGTTTTGAGGGGTCATAAGGGGGCAAAAAAGGGTGACATGTGTCACCACTCACAAGGTGACATGTGGCAGAGGATGATGTCACATCGATGATCGACAATTGGAGGATGAGCATTTTCACTCCTAGTGAAACCTCTAGTTGCAATATGTCGATAAAGGTGCTCTGACAAAGTGGATGGTCCACGATCACATTAAGAGCCAAGGAACTAATGGCTAAGCACAAGGGTGATTAGCGATCGCAAGTTTCATGAGGATGCACCAAGGACATGGATAGGAAATCGTCAATTTTCCGACCTCTGATATTTGGCCAAGTGCGTGGTCTATAGAGGAAAATAAAAGAAAAGGAGCCGAAATATTTAACAAAGGATAAGGGTTCTCGGACATGAGTCCAAAGGATCTAGCACCTTAGGGCTAATCCCCAGGTCATAGCCCCCCGGTCATATGAGAAGAAATGCAAAATGGGGCTAAACCAAAGCAGGTCAAAGGAGATAGGGACTCATTGTTCTCTAATGCCTTTAAGAGTAAAAGTCTTGATGGAGTGAAGTCCTAGTAGTATGGTAAAGAACTCTGAATGTGTATGGTTTTGCAACTGCAATATTAAATGAAGGCATGGAGCAGCAGTAAATCAATATGGGGGCTCAAGAAGACTTAATGCCTTAGCATGGAGCTCCACTCAGTCATATAATGCAAGACTATCAGGCCAATCTCCACTTCTGCTTTGTAACAAGCCAACACAATTGATTGCTACCAACTCTAGAGAGTGGTGAAGCCAAATAGTTAAGGCGAAAGCAACAAGAACTGACCAAGCAACAAGAAATGCACATCATGGTAGAGATGTGGCATGACGAGGGGAAATTTCAAAAATGGAACAGGGATACTTCATCCATCATCATCCATTTTCCTTTTCTTATTATTTTTGTATTTTTTGTTTATTTTGTATGTCTTGCACTTTAAATCCCAATTGGAATCATTGTGGGCAATAGAGCTATCACATGCCGTGACAACTAGTCAAATTAGATAGCTGGCCCTTAGCTGAGATATTTTGTAACTGTTACTTCAAATCTCCCCCTCTTCTTATAAATAGGGGGAAGAAACACTCAAAAGTCATTTCAGAATTCTGCACCCGCGATGGTCCAAATTCTTTGATTCCACTTTTGGTTCTACTTGCCTATTCATGAGGGACTTGAGTGATACCTTACTAAATGTAATGGACTAGTGATTTGGACTCGAGGATTAATGAAACTATTATGTTGATTCCTATTAGAGAAATGTGTAGTATGTTTTCTCCTTTGTTTATTACTTCATGTATGTTTATCTCCCTTTGAAATAGTGTAATGAAGTTGCAGGTTTCACCCTTGTTCATGTTTGTATATTTGTTGCTAAGTAGTAACAATACCTGTGTTAGCTACAAATTTGCATATTTGTTTGTAATGTGCACAAATTTACTTAATGTTATTTGGTGATAAATGTATCCATGATTAGCGTTGGATTATTTTTGTAATTCCACCTTTTCAATCTTCCATACTTCTACTAGAACATTATTGCTCAGGATTCTGTTTTGTTTACAACCCTATGCATCGAATTCCCTCCTTTCTTTCCTCCTCTTCATGTTAATACAATGCTAATATCAAGGTTTCGTGTTGTTGTGAGTCGACCACCAGAATCAATCATTTCTCTTTGAGATGAACTAGATCTACCCCCTGTGCATTTAGATCCTTGTATGTGTTTGAGCCTACTGTAATGAAAAGCTATTGAACCAAGCCCCCCTTTATTCTCTTTTTCCAACTACGTGTTAATTGAAGTGCAGTAGAAATCCCTACTCATAATATCCAAAGCTCTTAAGATGCCTAGGCACTGGTCTAGAATCAACCCAGAGGTTGTCTCTAAGAAGCTTTCTATATCTCCTGAAGCACTTGTGCTACGAAAATCGACAACAATGTCGATATTTGTATTTTTATACCTATCGAAGACATGTTATATTGTTTTTTGTTCGATCAAAAAATTCACTTTTAATTAGTGTTGAAATTTTTAAACAAACTCTACAAAGTTTAAGTAAAGCTTTGAGAAAAATAAATATTAAACTGAATATTTTGAAAATAAAAAAATTTTTATTATTTAGAAATTATATTCCAATTTTATAATTGGTTGAAAACATTGATATGACTAATTTCAAGGGTTTTAAAATTCATTTGTCAGGATTTTTTTAAAATAATAATAATAATAAAATCTCATAAATACACCTAGTACATATGGTACAGGTGTACAATACCATTAAATCTGAATTAATAAAACTGTGTAGAGTCCAATATTTATAATTAAAAAAAATTGTTCCATACGAACAATGTTCAGTTATTTTAGAGTTCACTTTTTTTTAAAGGGTCACTGTGAGGTTTTATAATATATTATTTAAATTTAACATAATTCTTACTCGCAGGTAGGAGGGTCACTTCGAGGTTTTATAATATATTATTTATATTTATCATAATTCTTACTCGCGAGCAGGAGGAGTTTGAAAATTTTCAGCTTGGAGATTGTTTATTATCAATAGTTGATATATTTGAGGGACAACATTGTATAATAGAAACTTAACATTTACTTTTGACTCATGCGTTTAATATTGGACTTTGAGGTTTTATAAAATATTATTTTATAATGTTTGGCATGATAAAGTTATAGCATCTATGCTAGCTAATATTCAACTATATTAAATCTATCGTATTTGAATGGATAAACTAGCAATTCCGTCGATAGGTGTAAGGAATGTTGAAAGCTCAAGAAGCCAAAAACATAAACACAAGGGAAAAAATTGAAGTGCCGACTGTGGCGAAATCCTTATCATGATCGGACCTTTAGACCCATGATACAAATTTCTGCGAGTGCTTGACAATACTTTATGAAGTTCGTAAAATCCTCAATTAGATTCGCAACTGCAAGTGTAGAGGGATTGAAGAAAATGAGCAAGAGCAATGGGATGTCCTCCAGTCTAAACAAAGGCCAAATCACGCAACTGCAGGAGATATTCATGATGTTTGACAAAAACCACGATGAGAGTTTGTGGGCATTTTGAAAGGAAGAACAAATGGTAAATTTTGAATGTTTTTTTTTAGGGTGGGGGGGGGGGGGGGAATCTATGTAATTCTTTTCATGTGTCCTTATGTTTATGCAAAACTAAGTACACATGCGAGAATTGATGAGGTATGTGTTAGAATATTATAGTAATACAAAAGAAAGGGTGCAAGGTGATATATGCAACCGTCGTGAGCATGATTGATGTGTGAGCCTTAGATGACCAATTTCAGGTTCTAGGGTGTTCAAAATTTTGATTTAGCTTCGGGCTTCTCACATTTCACTTGTCTTCTGCGATAATGAAGATGAACCAATTTAAAGGAAAGAATAATATAGCTCTAACCCATTTTGAAAATATTGGTTTGTCTATCCGGCACTGTAGTAGTATAAAAAGTAGGATATAGCTCTAACCCATTATGGAAATATTGGGTTGTCTATTTGGGACTCTAGTAGTATAGGAAGAACATTGTAAGGATGTATATCTTTCTACAACAAATTCGAGAAATTGGATTTGTTTCTTTGGATATGCTTATCATCTGGGTCTTAGTTATTTTTACTACATTCATTTTCTTTTAGGAAAGAACAGATAGAAGTGACCATGTATATGGTAGATTTATTCTTCAATAATAGATTCAATGGAGCAGAATGGTAAGATTATGTTCCTTTCCTATCTTTTTTTGGTGTTGATAGAGTGGTTGTGTCATTGCAACATTGCAAGATGATTTGTGATTTTAAGGGTCTTTGTTGGAACTTAATACCAAATCTCAGTGATTATAGCCTACTGTGCTTCATTGTCTGCACTCTCAAACTTTGATTTCATATTGTTATCCAAAAAGGGTATGCTCAAAGGAATCAAAATTTCACAACTTTAGGGGCGTTGTATGCTTGTAAGAAGGGTGTTTTGTCTAAGTTGACTAACCAAGTTGTCATATACAAACAAAGAAATGAGATGTCGTATGCACCTTAAAATTATCAAACGTTGCGCTCTCAAAGGAATTGATTGATATGAGTATTGAAACAAAATATTGTTTACTCAGTTCTTGTTCATTGAAGCATCTATTCTTGCAATGCCCACATGGAGTTTTATTTCATTGTGTTCTTTGCAAGATTATCCAATTGAAGAATTTTATGTTTGCGTTGAGTATCAGGGATACCCAAATAACAATTTTAATTACTTGGTTTCACTAAGATCGCATTACTTCTCTCTCGACTGTAGAGGTATTTACTTTCTCTACTCGATAACATGAACTCTAATCGCATAGAGATAGTGTGCAATATGCACTTTTATGCATTGATATAGAATTAATTAATGCTCTTTTGTTGTTGTCGATGGTGAATTTTCGATTGTGGGTGGTTTTCAATAACACGTATTAAAATTCATTATTTAGAAGTTGTGTGGTGAATTTTCTATTTGTCATCTTAGAGATGTAAAAGCATTCATGTTAAATATTAAGCACCATGCACTAAGTCAATAATTGGCTTACTGTCTTTCTATCATATCCATTGAATATCATGTTATTCACATCAAACAAACAAGATGTAAGGGAAGTGAGTCAAACATTTGGCTTAGTAGATAGTGCTTAATATTTATTGAGCATAATCTACTTAAGTTTTTAGCATGGTCATATATGTAAGGTTATAATATTTTGAAGATATTATTTTTCGTTTTAATCATCATCCATTTTGAAGGTTATGGCAAAGTTAGACATCAAATTGGTGTATGATACCTACTTTTTTTATTTATGGGATAAGGGACCAATCTCTATGATTTGATTAGTAAAGTCTAAGAAGGCATACATTCTCTTTCCTACTCTGCTCTATTTTTTAACCTGTGACCTCTTAAGAAAAATTTATTGTTTATATTTGCTGGTTGGGAAAAATTGTTATGATTCTCTCTGTCTAAGTTTAATTCCCATAAATGACATGATCAATTTTGTCTCAAGAGTCCCTCAATGACCAATCAAATATATTTAGCCTTACATATAGAAGATAGGAAAAAACATGGTTATTGAACTAACCATGTAATTATAAAATGTTATAAAAATAAATTGTAAAATTTCAATGTTAAAATTAATGATAAACCCTTTAATACAAGTGAAGATTTATGATAGTAAAGTATTATTCATGACAATTGTCGATTGGGAAATTGACCTAATTCTAACTTTAGATTAGGACACTGATAAGATTAGGACAGTGATGAGGTAGGTTAGTAGAAAAGTTGCAAGTTCTTTATTAAAATAAGTGTTATTCTATTTAATTTTTTTTCCTTTAGTTAAATAATCCTTCATCTTCCTTGAAAGGATTTATTTTAAACCGTTTATTGAAGAAAGGATTTATTTTTACCCATTTATTGAAGAATTTGGTTTTTACCAAATTATTTTAGAGATATCTAATATTAACCATTTATTTTATGTTTCTTATATAAAATATGTTTTTTAATATATAAATAAATTTAATTTTAAATTATTGACAATTATATAAATTTTAAAGCTGGAAATATATAATTTTAATAGATATTAATTAAATTTAGATTATAATTATAAACACAAACCCTAAAATAAACTTATAAAACTTTTTATAAATTTATCTTATTTAAAATAAATTGAGCAAAAACACCCTACACATTTTCATTTTTATTTTTATTTTTTTTCTCTTCGCAACTTTCCCAAAATGAATCATCATCAAAAGCACCTAAATTCTAAACCCGAAAGAAAAGTATGACGTAGAGTTTCTAAATTTAAGGCCTTTGCTTTGGACGGAAATTTATGGATCTGACCAAAATCCGGACAGAGTTTCACCATGGAAAAGGGTGCTGACAGTTATGAAGTCAACATCTTTAATAAAGACACTCCACAATATTGGGAAAAAAATCTGTATTATTTAATTATTAAATGTTTACATTTTTTTCTAAATTTTTAATTTGTTTGAACAAACTGAGTTTTTAATCGAATATATAGATGTAGTATTTTCAAAATTTTCTGTACCATTTAGATATTGGATAGTTTGAAAATCAAATTTCTTAATTTTTTATAATTTAAATTAAGTATTTATTATATAATATTTCAATTATTTAAGATATATTTATAGCACCGAGTCATGTACGATAGTCAAAAGTGGCTTGAATCCGAGTAAAAAATTTCAAAAATTTTTGTAAAGGCATTGTTGAATTGTGTTTTTGATGGTGGAAAAGGATTCAACAACATCAAAAACGTCTAGAACACCTAAAATTTTGAAGTTTAACAACTATAACTTGGATTTAGAAAAATCCTTGCCAAATTTTCTCTAAATATGAGCAAAATTTCCATAACTTTCCATACAATTTCTCCCCCTCACACTTATAAACTCTATTCAAAGTTATAAACTCTATTCAAAGTTATGATTCCAAAAAAATGAAAAACTCACTACATTAAATAAAATCTACATTCCAAAAAATGAAAAACCAGCTGCAATAAATAATATTAATAGGTAATAGAAAGAATAATTAATACATAGATGTTCGTAGACCTGCCATGACCACCGCCACTTAAACACCTAAAAGAAACTGCAATAACAATAACGGTTTGACAATGCAGAAACAACAACAATAATAATGGAGTGGAACACATGGAACTTTGAGATAAGACACAATAACTGTTTGACATCCCAAAAATAACAATAATAATAATGATGGAGTGGAACACATGGAACTTTGAGGTAAGACATAATTTTATATTTAACATTAAATTTCAATTCCGCAATAACAATAACTGTTTGAAATCCCAAAAACAACAATAATAATGATGGAGTGGAACACATGGAATGGAGTGGAACACATGGAACTTTGAGGTAGGACACAATTTTATATTTAACATTAAATTTCAATTCCGCAAATTTTTATGGGACTCCTTCCGCCCTTCGTGGCAAAAAAACAGCACACAAATGGCGATATTGGTCAGAATTATGATGTCTGATGGACAACTTTGCACAGTAAATACAACACAATTATCACACATTCTCATGACTGTTAATTTTGCACCTATATTTAGCTGCGACAGCTATTCTACTCAGCAACATCTGAAAAGTATTGGCAATCTAAATTTAGAAACATCTTTAATTGAAAATCCACCAAAGTCCAGAAGAGAATTTCTAAATTTAGAAGGTAAGATCACAATCTCCATAGGTTCCATAAGTTTCTGGTTTCAATAGATTAATATTCAATCGCTTTCTCTATTTGTAAGCAGTCGCGAGAGTTTTGATAAATCGCAGTCAATAGAACCTAGGTGCAAACGCTTCCTCGACCTTCTTAGGATTTCAATTCTGAGGAAGAGCCATGCCATCGTTCATCGATTTGGCCTGTAAATAACACAAAGAGCCTCTAAATTCAAGACAAAATCTAAAAAAGTGTTTCTGGTATTTAAATTGGCGGGTTTCAGATAACGTTGTAAAACTTTTCATTCTTAATTTTGATGTGATGAAAAGATTAACCTCATTTTCTAGATTGGTGGAGCATGGAATAAGCTTTTGAAATGATTAGCCTCTTCTTCTAATGTGGTGCGGCACGGCAGGGAATAGCCTTTCATTCTCACTCTACTTACTTCTTTTGCTAGCGTGGCGTAACATGGAATATCCTTCCAAATCTTATTCTTGCTGCGATGGAATGATTGTCCTCTTTTTCTAGCTACTTGTAACAGCTATTAATCTCTTCATTCTTTTTCTTGCAGTTGCTACAAAATCAGAGAGCACACTAATATCCTGCAATAATTATTCTACGAGGGTCAAAGGAAGCATGGCAGAAGCAGCTGTTGTTAGCGCGCTTATAGGCAAATTTATTCCTATGGTCACAGACAAACTCTCCGAACATGTATCGCTGATTGTTAATTTCAGAAAGGATTTTGAATTTTTTAGTGAGCAGCTTTTTTCCATTAAATGTCTTTTGACGGACGCCGGAGAGAAAAGGAACTCCAGTTTAGTGGCCCATTGGCTTGAGAGTCTTGAGGATTTTGTTGCCGATGCTGAGTACCTTGTGGAGGAATGTGTGGCAGCTGATAAGATCTCTGCCAAACTGAAATTACGGCTAAAGATGGGCCGAAAAATTAGGGGATTAAAGGAGCGACTCACGGAGATCCAACGGGTCAATGCTGAAAATCTCAAATTGCTTGCTTATGCTTTAGATGTGAATGCTCAAGGTCAGGTAAGGCATGCAGATAGTTTTATAGAAAGGCGGCAAAGATCATCTGCTCGTCTTCAAGAATCACAGATTGTGGGCATGGGCAGCGATATTCATGTGATTACTGAATGGATATTGAAGCAAGATAGCCATCCAGTCATTGCCGTTGTGGGCATGGGAGGGCAGGGCAAAACTCTTCTGCTCCAACACGTTTTCAACAGCGAAGTGGTCCATAAACGCTTCGACTGTCATGTTTGGTTAGCAGTTTCTCAGAAATTCGTTGCTACAGAACTGCTCCGTGATATGGTGAAGCAATTTGAGCGAAATGAGAGAGCCAACCGGCAAAATGATAAAAAAGGGGCCGACGAGCTAGATGATAGAATGTTGATGAACCTAAGCGAGGAGGAGCTTAGAGAGAAGATTGATAAATTTTTAGATAAAAAAAGCTGTCTATTTGCTGTTGATGACGTGTGGGACAGATTTGCTAAAGAGAAGATTAGGTTGCCATTCAGAAAGCAAGATAAGGTTGTGCTGCCGACGCGTGATGAAGAGGTGGCAAAGGCTTTTGGGGCTGGACATCAAATTCTACCCAAAAAGAGTTTGTCAGAAGACTACAGTTGGCAATTATTCTGCCTCTATGCTTTCCCAGATGGTGCACACCATTGTCCAGAGGCGCTGGACAAGATAGCCCACGAAATTGTTAATAGATGCGGCGGACTGCCGCTTGCCATCAAAACAATAGGAGCTTACTTGGCAACATCAGTAGAGGGGCTTCCTAATCGTTGGGAATCGACACTTCGTCGTCTAAGTGAAGAATATGTGATGAGAGACCGCGTTATGCCGTCATTGAAGTTCAGCTACGAGGCTTTGCCTCATCATCTAAAGCCTTGTTTTCTTTACTGCTCTGTTTATCCCAAGAATACTGCAATAGAGTCTGATTGTTTAGTGCATGCATGGATTGCTCAGGGATTTGTTTCTGTGCAATTACAAGAAGCATATGATGTAGGTTGCTCCTACATGGAAGAACTTATTGATCGATGCCTGATCGAAGTTTCAGAGGTTGGTTGGAATGGGCGAGTAAACAGTTGCAAAATGCACGACTTGCTGCATGATTTAGCTGTTTCCGAGCAAACTAAAAGTTTGATAAAACCTGGCGGACAATTGGAAAGCATGCCAGCGGAAGAGTGCCCAGAATTGCGTAGAATTTCATTGATGAAAAATGAGATCTCTACAATAGAAAAGGGCATCCAGTATCCACGGCTCCGAAGTCTATTGCTATCTGATAATCGCCCTCTTACATCAATCTCCCCTAGTTTTTTTGACAATATGAGATATCTGCATGTGTTAGATTTAAGGAGAACTTCCATCACATCATTGCCCGAATCTATTGGAAATTTAAAGCTTTTAAAGTATCTGAATTTATCTCGGACGAGTATTCAGAAACTGCCCAAGTCCTTGAGTGGTCTCCGGCAGCTCCAGTTTCTGGATGTTGGTGATACCAACGTAGAAGAACTGCATGAAGGGATAGAGAAGCAAAAGCATATGCTACATTTGAATTTAGGAAGGAATTTAAGGAATTTAGGAAGTATATCTAAGCTCATCTATCTACAGACATTGAATGGTGTCAGATTCACTCTTGGAGAGTCACGCAGTGCCAGTGCCTTGCAATTGAGGGATCTCAAAGGATTGACCCGTCTCCAACACCTATCAATAGTCTTTTCATCATATGATTGTAATGATGTTAGAGTGGAGGACGAGGGAACTTTTCGGGCCATGACAAAGATGCGGACCCTACATGTTCGATGTTATGGTGCAAACCTTCATCTTCCAACGGACATGGAGGCCATGCAACGCCTTGAAATAGTTCATCTTATGGATTGTGTGGTTCCTAAGTGGATTTTTCAGCTTCACAATCTCATGGAGCTATCATTAACCTCCAATCTCATGGAGCTATCATTAACCTCCAATCTCATGGAGTTATCATTAACCTCCAGTGCAGATTTTAGAGGGTTTGAAAAGATTCCCAATCTGAAAAAGCTACACTTGCAGTGGAATTGGAATCGAGACTTCATTGAATTTCCAAATGAATTTGGGGAAGCAGGGGCATTTCCCAAACTGGAAGAGTTGGTCATACAAGGTTTTGAGCATTTGAAAAGCATTCCCTCGTTCCACGAGGATGCAATGCCGAATTTGAAGTGTTTGAGAATGAGGGGGTGCAAGCCATTGGAAAATATGCCGGAAGGATTAATGAAGCTGAGGAATCTTAAAGAAGTAGAAGTAGAGATGCGGGTAGATGATGTGGAGGGCTTCGAGGACATGAAAAGCCATTGTTGGCAAAGTTTTAAAGACCGCGGAATTAAGATCAAAGTGGAAGTATGTAACTGGAAGGGTAGTAGATTAAGGGTGGTGTGAAACGTGTAGGATATGAATGATGATGAGAGATAAGATAGGATTGTGTAAATGTAATGACATTTTATATAAAATCGTGATTCTATTGTCGTATCTTTGTCATAAATATTGTTTTTTGTAGGAGCCTGTTGTACAAAGACAAACATTAAACTTCATTTTATTTTGAAACCATTTTCCAAGTATGCGCACTGAAAGAAGAGTGAAGACTTCAGATACTAAATTATTGTGGGTGTCTCTAAATCATTGTTAATTCCTTTAGGATTTCAAGGTATTTAACGTGTTCACATTTTTATAGAAATATCAGTGTCATATAAAGGCGTTTGCCGTGTGTTTAAGGCGCTGTAATTTAAAATCGTTTAAGGGAGATGTGAAAATTTTATATGTAATTTAATTATCTTTTTTCCTCATCTTTGTGATTTTTCTCCTATATAGCTTTGTGAAAAACTTATAAAACTAAAATTGTGAAAGCATTTTTAAAAATGTTTAAATTTTTTAAAATGTTTATTTTTATAAGTATTCAAATTGTAATTTAAATTGAAGTTTTAATGTTTATAAGATAATAGTGAGTGATTAAAATTTTTATTATTATTTTAAAAAAACCAATGTAAAACAAATATACTTTGATTTGTAATTTAAATGGAAGTTTTAATGTTCATAAGATAATAATGAGTGATTAAAATTTTTATTATTATTTAAAAAGAAATCAATGTAAAACAAATATGCTTTGATTTGTAATTTAAATTGAAGTTTTAATGCTTATAAGATAATAATGAGTGATTAAAATTTTTATTATTATTAAAAAAAATCAATGTAAAACAAATATGATTTGATATTTAAGAATATTTATTTTCAATATTTGAGCTTTTCATATTATTTATTATTATTATTATTTTTTTTTTGTTATAAGTAGTTTTATTTTATATAATATTATTTTTTAAAATTTACAATAAAATTAAGCGAACTTGTCTTTATTAAAATAAAATGTATTTTTTTGTCTTTTTTAAGTAAATTTATTTACCTAAATTTAAAGTAATGAAATCTATATAAATTATAAATAAATATTTTTGCTTCTAGCATAAATAATAATCTTAGAAAATAAAAGAGGACATTCATGACATATGAAAGAGGGAGTGGGCGCAAGAGGGCAATAGCAATGGCAGTTTCCTCAGAGTTTTAGTTTTATTGTTTGTGCACACACCTACAAACATGTGGAGTTTCTATCGGATAATGATTGTGTTTTGTCAACTTTTTATGTGTAACATATAATTATTTGTCTTGTTTTCTAGCGCTTTTGGCCTTCCTTTTCCTACTGGGTTTTCAAGGGTTTTGGTGGGGCTTTGAGTGGTTTGCGTTGGAGGTCATTGCCCAAAATTTATTCAAACATGGGAAGGAGTTCCCCCCATCTAAGGGGGATAAGGTTTCTCTAGATTATGCGGTGGACACCTCATATTTTCAGGCCATTTGGGCCCAACAGGCATCTTCTAGTCACAAGACTCGGGATGGGAGGGCTCTTAGCTAGTTTCAATTAGATTTCTCAACTTCATTAGGTTTCTTAGCCCCATGTATCACAATGCCCCTTACACCTAGCAGTAATTTACCATTTTATGTTGTTAATTTTCAATTGGATAGGGGTTCGGTGGTAATGTCATTGTCAAGGGTTCCCAAGGGATTTTGTTGCTTCCATGAAACGTTGATTATTCTGTGTCGTTGGTTTCTTAGTCACAGTTTAAACAAAACAACCCTATGATTTGGGGTTTGGTCCCCATTGTTCTATTACTTTCCCTGGTGTATTAGAGGGTCATGGTTACAATGAAGTCCTTCTCTTCCCCAAGGTGAACCATATACTTTTCCCACTACACATACCTTCAAACATCCCTACAATGAGCAGTGTTTTGACATAAGAAAATGACGAGAGGTCGCTTAATGAGGGTCTTAATTCTTAAAATCTAGGCAAAGTTTCATTTTCTGCCTCTGTTGGAGGCCTTGACAGAAAAGGATAGAGTACAGTTCATGGAAATTGATAAAAGGAACATTGTGTGAAACAAACTGACGAATTACAGATGGTTTTGTCTCTAAGCACAAATATTTCTTTATAGAAGGAATATGGCCTTATTTGGACCTCACTGGTGGGTCGAATCAGGGAGAAAGCTTATCTCTCCTTTTCTCACAACCTCGGGGGAATCAAAGGTGAGGTTGGTACTTAAAAACCCTTTGTTTGTGCAGTTTTTAGCCAAGGGGTGGATTCACCTCATCTTATAATATGATCTGGATGTTGTAGGTTTTAACCCCGTACACAAATTACCTGCATATGAATTCTAAAACACAGAAAATAAACAATGCGAGAGCATAACACATAAAACACATATACACAGAGATTTTCCCTTGGATCCCAAAATCAGGACTACCAGCTTGATTTTTCATTATATTCCTTTCAATGTTATAATACATATTTATACATGTCGAAGCATCCAATACCATGGACCGAAAACCATCGTCTCCAAAACCATGGACCGAGAACCATCGTGTCCAAAAACATGTGCGAAAATGATGCAAAAAACCATAGGTGGGTCCGCCCAACCTAACATAGGTTCCAAAACCAAAAAAATTTGGGGCGCTGCCTCGGACCCCATAAAGTGGGGTTACGAGTACCCTCAAATCCCTTGTGACCCCCCGGCTACACAATCGGCGCAACAAAGGGGGGGATCCGCCCCCCTTCTAACCCCCCGGTTAATTACGTGGGCTAGTCATGGAAAGAATATAACACAACCCAACATTCTCCCACTTGTTGTTTTCTTTCCATAGGGGGCCACAAGAGAGCTTAGTCATCTTTCTAGCCCTGAAATGCCCATTGTCTCTCTACACCAAGAGAACTTCTCAGAGCTCACAAATTTTGTCAATGCATCTGCAGTATTCTTCAAAGTGTCTACCTTTACCAGCAACACCTTTTTGT
>APFE030400355.1:249956-322442 GCA_000404065.3 Pinus taeda | reverse complement strand
CCATTGCATACATCAAGCTACCGACTGCACTTGCATATGGAACACGGGACATGTCCTCTTCCTCTTCTTGTGTCTTGGGACACTGTTCAACAGATAACTTTACACCTACAGGAATAGGAAGCTTAACCGGTTTACTATCCTACATATTAAATCTTTGCAGTATTGTCTCGACATACTTCCTCTAGTTTAACCAAAGCTTCCTCTTTTCCCGATCTCTTTTAATTTCCATGTCCAAAATATAGTTTGCAACACCAAAATCTTTCATGTCGAATTTGGAGGACAATTGGGTCTTCAAATCCTGGATAATTTCTTTGTCATTTCCAACCAGCAACATATCATCCACATACAAGAGCAAATAAATAACACGGTTACCAATTAATTTGAAATACACATGATCCAGGTGGATATTGGTGGCCCCCCGCCAATTCCACTTGGACCCCCACCATTTCTTCTTTCAATTTTTCAGTTTTCTTAATTATAGCACAATTTACTATTTTTAGCAGTTTTTTGGGTCCTAAACTTTCGGAGCCGTTTTGAGGCCCTAAACGACGTTTTTTGGGAAATCTACCACCATTGATTTTTATCTAAAATGGTCTTTTCTGTTGTAGTCCTCGGAGATATCTTTCCAACGAGCTATCATGCGCGTCAAACAGAGATAATATGACCAAGTCACGACCCCCGGAAGTTGGTTGTCCAACTCACCCCAACGGGGCCCATAAACTCTTGGTGTTACATCTCCTCGGGTTAGGGTTTTGGTTGTTTAGGGTTTGCTCTTATTGTTCAATAATAAAAAGGCCCTTGATCCTCATTGTAAGACAGTTCAGAGGCATGTAGCCACCACATCTCTTCCACAAATATTGCCTTGCAGAAGGTGGAGGGATTTAGTTGGACCTTGGTGGTGGGCCGAATCAGGGGAAGAAAGTTTGGATATTTTTTTCGCATGACCTGGGGGGAATCAGAGGTGAGGTTGGCGTATGCAAACCCCTTATCCATGTGAGTTTTAGCCAAGGGGTGGATTCACCTTATCTTATTGGATGAACTTAATGTTAAAGGTGTTCTAGGTAGGGTTTGGAAGGTGGACTCTACGTGACTCATGTTCAAACCTTGGACTCTCCTTTTCAACACTAGGTGTGAGCATTCTAATATTGCCTCTATATCATTAATATATTGGGCCTTTCAGTGCATTTGTAGCATAAGCTTATCTTCATGGATATTGGGATTATGTTGGGGATCTATCTTGGGATTCATCCTATATTAACTATGGTGACATGTCTTTGGCCCACATTCTCACTGATGTTGATCTTCAAGGAAGGATTTCGAGCTCGATAAAAATGGGCCTTATTGTTGTGCCACTAATTCTTGATTACGAGGGCATCCCATTCAGATGTCAGAGGTGCCATAAACTTGGCTCGCTTTAAAAATAGCATGTGATCCCTATGCGAAAAAAGGTGAATTGATTTAGAGTGCCATCAGTGGGTGTTAATGAGGAGAAGGTTCTCTCTCTGAAGCAAATGGTGTCATCTTTTGGCTTGCACTCTCGTTGATCCAGGAGGATTGATCCAGAAGGATCTAGGAGGATTAATCTAGGAGGTTCCAGGAGAATTGATCTAGGAGGATCCTGGAGGATTGATCCAGTTGGATCTTCAAAAAAGTACCAGTGGCATAGTAAAAGGCTAAAACTTCAAAGTGGTAGAATCTCTACAAACTTAGAATAATATCGAAGTGCTCGTTGTCTTGATTCCAATGGTGTGAACGACACTCGAATCCGAGCTTGTATGTAGAAGTTAGAGAAAGTCAAAGTTCAAGTTTGACTTGTCCAGGTGGTAGGATGAGCTGACGTGGAAAAAGTTTCAGTGAATGGGGAAGTGCTAAGTGGCAGGCTACCATTGGGTCTCGCATATCGCATATTGTGGAAAGCAATGGTCACAACTTAAGAGAATTGACCCCAGCATTTCCAATTTGCAATTTGCGATATCGCAATCACAGATTGGGGGAGTTAACAAATCGTTCCCTGGCAAAGCCAAGTGCGATGTAGTATATCGTAATCGTAGATTCAGGTTATGATTTTCGATATTGTAATCATACATTGCAGAATGCTAACGAATTGGCCCCGAGAGCAGTTAGGGTTTTGATTGCGATAATCGCAATCAAATATCGTACCAATACCCCGCTGATATACATGTTACTAAGGGACTCCGCTGATGCGATTTGTGGACACGATACCATTTCAGAGTTGTAGCCTATAACCCGTCGGGTCCGCTGGTTCACCAAATCGCATATCGTTATGCGCTTAGTCCTGTATATAAGAATCACCCTTGACTAGCCGATTGCGATTTGCGAAATCTTTCCTCGGATCTGAAAATTTATGTGGTTTGGTTAATAATTCTACCATTCCACCTTAACATAGATCGATCATCGCTTAATATAAAGGCACAAGGTTTATCTGCTGGTTTAAATCTGTTAAAAGCACCATTTGAAGTGTTAAATGCACAGTTAAATAATTAAGCGGGAAATAGACAATGGGAACTATTTTCTAGTGGTTTTTTTACTATGTTTAAAGAGGTCGTTACATGCACACTATTCAGGGGCTAAGGTTCTTGGTTGTTGAAACCAATGACCTAAATTTATCATTTCAGTTTAAACTTGGTCTATTGTTTAAACTACCCGGATTATGAAGGATCTTGCCACACCAGCATATAAATTGGGCTATGCACACAACAAGTGGGGGGGAGAGTAGCGAGCAACGCAGATTTGCAGAGCAGGGCAGTGGCACCTGCTCCTGGCAGGTGGTCAGAACCGTTCTTCAACAATCAGGAGGTTCCGAGAGAGTGCGGAAGGCCTGATTATCCTAATTGGGTGTTCAGATAGGCGTTTTTGCACGATTTTTCACTAGGAAGTTAGTGGTGTTGTCTCTTTCTATAGTTGGTCTCTCGATTTCCCATATATCTTCCAGATTGGAGGTATAAGGATTTTTATGTAAAAATCTACTTGGACTTCTCTCTTTTCATGCCATTTAATGAATGAAGGCCTCCCCACTATTGAGCAGGGCCCGAGGATGTAGCCCAAGTTGGATGAACTCTGTAATAAAATCTGTTTGTGTCTTGATGTCATGTGTGATTATTTCTCTTTTATCTTCATTTTATATGCTTATGTTCTAAGGTTTTTAAGGTGCTTAGTTTCATGTAATTCTGATGCATCTATAAACAAATAAATCCTGAATCAAGTGGTATCAGAGCAGGGCTTAGTTGATGCAAATTGCATGAGAGCACTAACCAGAGATCAGCCTCAAAGGACGTGCATCATGAAGAGTAGAAATGGTGGATGTTGAAGCTCATTGGGAAGAGATGCGGTCTTATTGCTGTTAATAGTTACGAGCATGAATAACCGAGTGTGCAGCCATGGAGAGTGACAAAGGAATGCATGAGACCTTCCTGCGAATGTCCAAAATGGTGGACATCATGGATGAAGCATATGAGAAGAAAAGAGAGAAGGAGACAGAGAGATCGAAGAGAAATGTGTCATTCACATCTTTCGATGCTTGTGCATTCTATTCATCGCCTTCCTCGAATGAGGAAACTAACCAGAGGCTTCAAGAAGAGAACGTTGAATCAAGAAGGCTCCTGCGAGAAGATAAAGAGGAGAGGCAAAGATTGCAGCTTTAGTTGCGAACCATAGATGAGGCCCTAGAGGAGTTGAAGCACAATGACCAGAGTCTACAAGCATATCTTTCTGGATTAATGAGGATTCTACAGGAAGAGGAATAGGAGAAATAGAGGCTACTACGCTAGCTGCAAGCTAAGGAGGAGGCCTTTGAGAAGCTACAGCACGACCCTTGTGAAGTAAAAAGTAATTCTCTGAATTCATGTACATTTCCTGATGATGATGATTTCGCTATTTTTGAAAATCATATCACAAGAATTGGCTCCAAACTTCTAAGGAGAATGGGATATGAAGGGAAGGGCCTTGGCATTAATGGCCAAGGCATCATAAACCACACCAAAGTAGAGGAATTACCCCGTCAGGCTGGACTTGGGTATGTCAGGAAGGAATTTGGGGAATGCGCCAAAACAGCCAGCGAACCACCAACAACTAATGATGAGAAACCCTCATTAGTCCTTTCCAACTCGACAATGGAGGTAAAAGATATTGATTTCCCTTCAGTTTCATCTTCACATAGTATAATTTTTGTTGGAAATGTGGAGATACCAATTACAGGGACAAATGAGAGACTCCTTACCAGGATGAGGTATAAGGAAGAAGAAGGAATTGGTGTTAGAACCAAGGCATAACTCAACCATTGGAGGTTGAGCAAAGACCTAAATTTTCAAGATTGGGGTGCACTGAAGGACAATGCTCAAAGATGTCAAAAGCTTCCACGACATTGTTGAAATAGTCGAGGAAAGAGGATGATGGGAATACATCACCATCAACCTATGGAAATATGCATTGCAGAGAAAGAGCTGAGGAAAGCTCTTTTTCCCATGATCATACCAAAGACCAAAAAGAAAGGTATAACCAATCTCAGTATTCTAATGTTCATTTTGATTACAATCGTATTGTTAATAATGAATGAAAATAGTGGCATAAAAGAACTTGCATTTTGTGTGGATTGCCATAATGATTCCCCCATCATTGACATGAAACGAGGAATAAAACAGAATGAAATGAATAGGATCCAAGACTGTAGCAAAAGTCAGACAATATATAGGAAATAGATTGTAGATAGGACTTCTCTTGAACATCAGTGACACGACTCCGGATTGTGGCAGCATTTGATTCAACATAAGACTAATAATCACGATGACAGAATAGAAAAGTCAGATGAGAGGCAAAAATGGATCACCAAACCTGGGAGGACAAGTGACTGAGTACATATATCCCAAGCCTGACACGAGAAGTAGATGAGTGTCACATTCAAGAACCACATGCTGCATATAAAAGGGATGTTTCACTTTCATTTTTCCCCGCTATTTCTAGCAAGTATCCCAATTATTTTTAATCACAAGCTTGAAGGGGATAGCATATGCTTGTCGTGTAAGTTCATTCTTCGAATGAATCCATCCTAGTAAGTTTTACGATTCCTAGGAAGGAGAAACTCAGTCTCGTCATGGTGACGAGTCTTTTGTCGTAATTTTTTTTAATGAGCCCAACGGAAGAATAAATCAATGTCTTTTTCATGTTTAGAGAATTTGAAAAAGAGACAAAAAAGAAAACTCCATCATTTCCTTTTTCATAATTTGTCTCTCGAACCCAAAAAGGTAGAAAACAATATTCGAGAGAACCTCTTGACCATATCGACCAAGGTGTACCTTTTTCTCAAATAGTCAATCTCAGCCCAAAAAAGGGGTAAACATGTATTGAGATGACATTAATTCATTTAATTTAATGAGTTTGAAAAGACAAGTACTCGACAATATTTTCATGTTTCAAAAGTCAGAAAAGAGCTTAAAGATGACTCCTCCTAGAGGAACGAGTAATGAAAAAGGTAGCAATTAGTTCTAGTAATGATGGAACTGCTCAAAAGATGTAATGGTCAAGAAGTTGGCTAATAATACCACTCATTGTAGATGTTCCTCGGAAAAGAGTAAAACAACCAAGTGAAATCGTATGATCGGCCAAAGAGATGGTGACGATGGAATCAAAAAACCAAGGCTCATCTGGAAAAACAGGCTGATAAAAAGGGTGGTCACGAGATATAAAGTGGTAATGGTTTCATTTTTACACATGCTTGAAACATCGGAAACTATGCTTGAGTATACTTAAAGATGGTTTCATTTTTCCACAAGCTTTAAATATGAGAAAAAACTATGCTTGGATTTGGTTTCATTTTTACACAAGCTTGAAACAAAGATAAACTATGCTTGAGATAATTTTGCACGCCCCCGACATAATGACTCTATTCAAGGTACATGCCCCCAAGCTTCATTTCATTCAAGAAAGTCGATGGAATGAAGGTTCACTTACGATATCAAGTGAAAGACTCGACTGGGATTTTAGGAGATCTAATCAAAGACTCGAATTGGAAGGGGATTTGTTTCATTTTTTAATGAGCTTGACACAGGAAAAGAACCATGCTCATGAAAACCAATTTCATTTTTTAACAAGGTTGACACAGTAAAAGAACTATCCTCATGACACTTATTTCATTTTTAAATGAGGTTGACATAGTAAAAGAAACATTCTCATATCCTTTGTCTCATTTTTTAAGGAGCTTGACACAAGACAAGGAACTCTGCTCCATGGTCCTTGTTTCATTTTTTAACGGGCTTGTCACAAGACAAGGAACTCTGCTCCAAGATTGTTGATCACAAACAAAAAGAGGCCATGGCTTCCAAGAGGTTCTCATCAGATGGGAGAACAACACTCTGGAAGGGATTGTAGAAATTCTCACTATAGATCAACAAATTATGCAATATACTAAAGAAAAATACAAGATCTACTTCTACAACAAACTTGCGGAAGCTTAATCGAATATGAGAAAGATCAATTAGAACACATATAACAGATGAAGAGAAAGAATACGCATGAAACACAGAAGAATAATCTTGGGGAAAACATCAGCCTAAAACCCCAATCTCTGTACTATCATACAAGTGGAAATATAGTCCAGATTACACAAAGCATTAGCTCACAAGCTATCCTGCTTTCAGTACAATCCCTCTGCTGCTCATAGACAGTCAAAGGCTTCTCACAAACCTTCTCCTCTTCCCTCCAAGCCTCCTATTTCCTTGCGCATTTTTTCCTGGGATCCAGTGCTTCCACTTGTGCGAATTCCCACCTCACACTGCTCACTTGGCTTAGTAGTAACTGTGCAATCCTAAAGGAGATAATTCCTTCTGCATGGATGAGTTTCCTATATAGGAAAAATCCTCCAACTAATAGTACACCATCCCTTCCTCTAATCTCAACTGGGTCTCTGACTAAACTAACATGCATGAGTTATTTATGAGAAAATATTTAGTTATCTGGAGAGCAACAGTTACATGCATTCAAGCATTAACTAACTGAACTCACAGCTAATTCTACAAACTGTTAGAACTAATCTAACTGGACTTAACTCAGTTAATTGAGCTAACTTATTACAACTCAAAGTACAACTCATCCTCATATCCTTAACTAAGGGATAAAATCCTCAATCAATGGAGAAACTATTGCACGTCTTCACATAGACTTCATGTTTGATTTTATCCAACTAATTAACTCAAGATTAATTAATTAATTAATAATCAAATAGTTGTTAAGAACAAGTTCGAATTTTACTTCTCAATTTTAGTTTAGGGACTAACTAAAATTGGAGTCCATCCCGAAATGCTATTTTTAGCACTTCCATTTTTCATTCCTTTTTTCTATGTCCAACACTGGCACCTGAACTGTTATTTATAGCAATGCTATTTTTATCATTTCTATTTTTAGCATTTCGTATTGCTATTTTCAACGCTCCCTCTCAACAAGAAAGACATTCAACTCAAACCCGATCCTGAACCTTTGGAATGTTCTGCATGCAACACTTCTCCCTAGTGTTATTGCTCCAGCAACTCTAGAAACAAAAAAAAAACTCCCAACTGACCTCTCTGTTGGGCTAGAAACATCCTCTGATGCTGAAGCTCCCTCTGCCACTAACAAGTGCTCCCTCTCTAACCTCTGAGCTGCTGCAACACTCCATGCATCTCGCACTGTTGCACACCTCTCTGTGCCATCCTGCACTGGTGCAACACTCCTATGCCTCTTGCATTGTTGCAGCTTGCTCGCTGTGCACAGTCTTGGGACTCCTGCACTGTAGCTCCCTCTGTTGCTCCATCCACATCTGTCTCTACCCACTCAGCCAATCCTGCTATTCCTCGTCGGGGCTCCCGTAGCAAGGTCTAATCAAAGAGGTTGGGTACCTCAATGATCCTGCCCCTATTCCAGCCTTCTTGGGACTGTCACTCCACATCGCCCCACCTCCCACCTGGATGTATGGATGCATGTGATCCCTCTGCCCACTTGGCTCGAAATTTCCCCCTCCTGAAGGTCTCTGCATGAGTGGATGCCTCCCTTAGGTCTCCTCTCAGCTTCCCCAGTTGTGGCTACTCCACAACCTCCTGAAGCTACTTCACCAATCGTGGCTCCTCCATAATTGTCTGAGACTTCTTCTGGCACTGCATGTTGAGAGGTAATGTACTCTCCCTCTCAACCACCAAGTCTCCATTAGTTGCCTTGCTCCTCAAGGCTTTGCATGCATCTTGAACCTCAAGAGCATATAGGTTCTTGACTCGTGAACCGATCTGCTTCACTTGTCTCATGGTGATGTGTCGAAGGAAAACATTTCCCTTACTGAAGACTACATCATAGCCTTTGTCTTCCAGTGTTGCGATCGACACCAAATTTTTCCTTAGTCCTGGTACATACTGACATTGGTTAAGGTAATGCGAGCTCCATGCTCCCTCTAAAAAACAACCATGCCTACACTTGAGAAACTATGCTTTTCATCATTACCCATCGCTACGAGTATCTGGAGATCTTTCTCCTCCAAGGTACTAAAAAAACTCTTATCACCGGTCATGTGGAAAGAAGCTCCAATGTAAAAAAACCAACCACATCCCACCATAAATGAAACCATGCATGCGAAGAGGGTGAAATCCAACTTGAATTGTGAGGCCAATGCCTCACCTTCAGATCCTTCCTTGGATCCCATCTTGGATTTCTTCAGTGGACAATTTGTAGCAAAATGGCCCACCTCATGACAATGAAAGCACCGCACTTTCGATTTGTCAAACTTCTTCCCACCATAGGAAGAACTCGATTTTGGATGAGAATCCTTCTCCTTCCCTTTCTTCACCTTACTCACTAAGGCACAATTTTCTTCATCCTCCTTGGATGAAGAACCATCTATGGTGCTTCTTCTTATCTCCGCCTGCATCAGATCTGACCAAAGTCATTCCCAATCTGGCAGTTTCTCTCTTCCATTTATTGAGTCTTGGTAGCTATGCCAACTCTTAGGAAGACCGAGGAGACCAAGATTCACCATGTCATCATTAGATATCGTGATCCCTACACTTTCAAGATCATCCCTGCAGGTGGTGAGCTTGTTCAGATATGTAGAGATCATGTCGCCCTTTTCACACTTGATTTTCCGAAGCTTGTCTTTCAACGCTAGCTTCCTCTAATCGTTGCTGCTCTGATATAGATCTTTCAATGTTTTCCACATCGAAAATAGTGTCTCCTTCTGATGGAGACTCGAGACTATGTGGTCTCGAACTCCCTCCAGAAGGATTCTCCTTACTCTAGCCACACATTTCTTCCATTCTGTCAATTCTGTAGCATTAGCCGGTACGGGCTTGGGGACTTCTTGATGAATGAAGTCCTTTAGACCATTATCTTGTAATACTACTTCCATGCGATCCTTCCAGGCTATATAATTCGAGTTGCCATCAAGGGCATACTCGAGCCTTAAACCGTTGGACGCCATTAGTGAAATTGAGATGTGATAAGAACTCAATTTCTATATTTAGGAACTTCAAACTTTGAAATTCTCCCTTCTTGTATACAATTCTCTCCTTTGATCACCTTTGCTCTGATACCATGTAGAAATTCTCATTGTAGATCAATAGATTATGCAATATACTAAAGCAAAATACAAGATCTACTTCTACAACAAACTTGCGGAAGCTTAATCGAATATGAACAAGATCAATTAGAACACATATAACAGATGAAGGAGAAAGCATACACATGAAACATAGAAGAATAATCCTGGGGAAAGCCTCAACCTAAAACCCCAATCTTTGTATTATCATACAAGTGGAAATATAGTCTAGATTACACAAAGCATTAGCTCACAAGCTATCCTGCTCTCAGTACAATCCCGCTATTGCTCATAGATAGTCAAAGGCTTCTCACAAACCTTCTCTTCTGCCCTCCAAGCCTCCTATTTCCATGCGTAGTTTTTCCTGGGGTCCAGTGCTTCCACTTGTGTGAATTCCCACCTCACACTTGTCACTTGGCTCAGTAGTAACTACGCAATCTTGAAGGAGATAATTCCTTCTGCATGGATGAGTTTCCTATATAGGAAAAATCCTCCAACTGATAGTACACTGTCCCTTCCTCTAATCTCAACTGGGTCTTTGACTGAACTGACATGCATGAGTTATTTATGAGAGAATATTCAGTTATCTGAAGTGCAATAGTTACATGCATGCACACATTAACTAATTGAACTCACAATCAGTTCCACAAACTGTTGGAACTAATCTAACTAGACTTAACTCAGTTAATTGAGCTAACTAATTACAAATCAAAGTACAACTCATCTTGATCTCGTTAATCAAGGGATAACTTCCTCAATCAAAGGGATAACTGTTGCATGTCTTCACAAAGACTTCATGTTTGATTTTCTCCAACTAATTTAACTCAAGATGAATTAATTAATTATTTTACAAACGACTGCTAAGATCAAATTCGAATTTTCATTCTCAATTTTAGTTTAGAGACTAACTAAAATTGGAATCTATCCCGAAATGCTATTTATAGCAATGCTATTTTTAACATTTCTATTTTATCACTCCTTGTTGCTATATCCAACACTAGTACCTGAAATGCTATTTATAGCATTTCTTGTTGCTGTTTTCAACATTTAGTCACTTTTAATCCCAGAAAATGGTAAATTTTCCTTTATGATCTCTCTGGCCACTAAACATCACTTTTCATCATCCCATCTTGTAGATATCTTCATTTTGTTTCCAAAGATCTATTGCACTACGATGTTTCTCCAAATAATCCTCCCCAAATGACACATTTTGTGTATTTAAGTCAAATATGTTGATAATAACCTCATATTATAGGAATCACCGAAATGCAACATAACGAAGAACAAACTGTGTGGAACTAACCTTGATGATGAAATATAATGAGTAAACCCCATTGGACCCCATAAAACTCCTCCAAAACCCTTTAGACCCACTAATTATGTAATCTCGCTCCTATAACCGGTTCTCACAAACTCTAGAGATCACCTAATCACATCATAAGGGAAACAAAAAATGAGAACATTACAAAACATTCATTTTCTTGGTGTGTATACACTAAAAAATGCTCCAATTTCGTTCACACCTTGAAGCACTACATATTTGACTCAGTTTCTTAACTGCAAATCTTGGCAAATTAGAGCATTACCTACCAAATTGTTGCCACCAATAGGCTGTAGTAAGAGTTGAAGGAAAAGAAGCATTGGAAAATCACTTTGAAACTAGGACCAAAGTATTTCAATGAAAAATATAGTTTGAAAAATTTGGCATTACTTACCCAGTGGTTCCTTTGTTTTACGACTTCTAACCATATAAATGCCAAAGGTACTAGCATTCGTTGAAATTGAAGAGCCTGCTATGTATCTCATCTTAAATCTTGGGATTTACAATGATGAACTCATTGCATTTGTACAATCCCTCTTTTACCTCCCCATTTGATTCAAAATATTTATTGTAATGGTACCTTCAAAGTTCAAAAGATAAAAAATATTATTCAATTAATTTTGAGTGTTTGGTAAACCTTTTTTAAATTCTAATGAATAACATAGATTATATAAAGTTTGAAAATTACAATTACATACTTTGGGTTTAGGGAATAAGTAACTGCATGTAAAGGTCTATGGAGTTGTTTATTCCATCTTTAATCAACGATTCTCCATAAGCGAAAATACTTTTGTCTTTTATCCCCATATGTTTCCTTTATTACCTTTTTGGCTTGATCCACGACCTCATAAACAAAACCCATGGCAAGTTCATCACCTTCCACTATCCACAAAATTGTTACAAGAGGCTTGTTAGCAATATCTCTTCGACATTCTCCAAGAAAAATAATTCAAACACTTTGCTAACCACCATCTTTCCTTCAATCTTTCTACTCCACTGAGATGTATCCCATTCATCACAAGGAACCATCTTCTGCAAGATGATTTTTTGTTGAACAAGGGATCACAATGAAAGGAAATTTGTTTCAAACCCTGTAATGGTTAACTAAACAAGCTCTCTACCCTCAATGTGTTTTCTCGTAAGGTTCAAAATCCAATGGTGGTTGTATATGCTAGTGATGGATTTTTCTTCTTCCACGCAGTTCTTTACCCACTTCATTTTGCCAATATCCTCAAGCATGAGTTCCAAACAATGGGTTGCTGATCCGGATTGGATCCATTAAAGACTGGCAAAGAACCATGACTGTATCAGGTCTGGACGAATCTCTAAAAATTCCAAAAAAAGTGATCAAAAACACCCTGAACCAGTGGCAATGGCAGCCAGTGTGGAATGACGAGGACCTCGGTCAAAGCGCGCTGATTGAGGGCCATGGAGACTGCGCAGGAGGTCAAAGTAGGCCCTGGGAGCCCCGAATCGGGAAAATGAGATGATTTTTGATGCGCGATTAGCGCCTCACTGGGTGAACAGGGCCGAAATGGAGGAGCCTTAAGCACTCGGTCGCGTTGGGAGTTGGAGAACCGCGGGTGGAGAAACGAAAAGCGCTAAAAGGACAAAGGCAAGACCTGCACTCTGGAAACCAACGGTATTGATTGGGGCACCCTCAAACGGTAGACGGTTTTGGAGAAGAGCAGAGTGATCCCACTCAACGATCGACGCGTGGCGGCAGAGGTGAGAGAAAACCGCTAGTGATCGCACGCTATCGGTCGAGCAAGTCAATCGTGCGGGATGTGCGTATGATGTTGGATCTGGAGGAGCCCATATCGTACGGCTGAGATTGCACCCGATGGAGGAAGCGGAATCGACAGGGAATTAAGCCGCTTTCTAAAGGGATTTGGAATCCATTTGACCACCACGGTGGAGGAAGAATGCATCCATGACGTAACTGAAGAAACGAATCGACGAGCAGGCTGGCGCTGCTTAGATGAGGACACGTGGCCACTCCTTAAGTGTTCATGCTGATGCCGAACAGGGAAATCCAAGCGGAGCTGCAGAAGGCGAATCGACAGAGGTGGAAGAGGAACTAAACAAGCATGGAAATGAATGACTAAAAGCTATGAATAGAGATAGAATACACAGTCAATTCGGAGTGAGGTCCGAGAGACGAAGGAAAAAAGACCAGAATCCTGAGAGGAGGACGGAATACACAGAGAAGAAGGCAGTAAAGCAAGAGAAAAGTAGGAAGAGACAGAGGGCCGAGTTGACGCAGTGGCAACATCGAGCTTGAGAGATTCGAGCCACCCCATAGAGGGATCTGTTTGGGCTGAGCACCACGTTGGGCTCTTACCACTGTAGACCAAAAGGTCATAGAGCTGGGGGGAAGAAGAGACTGTGTACTCCAGTGGCTTGGGGAATCCAAGAACCACCCTTCCAAGCAGAAACTGCTTCAGGAGAACTCACATTGAGTCCCTGTATTGTAATTCTCTGTTTAAAGATGCAATAAAACAAGGCCACCACTGAAAGCTGGACCGGAGGCGTAGCCCTGGAGAATAGGGTGAAGTCCTTATTAAAATTGCTTGTGTCTTTGTGATTGCTTGCTGTATTTCTCTGTTGTCATTCCATTTAAAATGTCTGTGTATTGGCAATCTGATCGATCCGTTGCTTAAATAACACAGAACACACACTAGCACATGAGTCTGTAATACCTTTTGTTTAATAAAACTTCCACTGATGTCACTCATAGGGTGAAAATCAAATCAAGTGGTATCAGAGCTCTAGGTTGTAAGGTTAGACAAGCTTGTGTTGGTTTAGCTGTGAATTCTCACTAGATCAAATCTCAAATTAGGAGAAGGAGAGTCGGTGGAAACTAATCCTGAAATTGGGAGAGTTTATCCTCGGAAGACAATGTCAAAGGAAGGTTATGTGGGGCCATACCCTCAATTCATAGAGAGTTTCCTAGCTATAAATTCTATGGTAGAAGAAATGTATAGAGACTTTAGAAAGCATAAGGTGGAAGATTCATCAGCTTATAAACAAGATAAAGAAGAAGATGAGTCTCACTTCCATGACCACTCCAAAGGAAAGGGGAAAGATGAAAACTTTCTTACACCTCCTAATAGCCCTGTGCATAATAAGAAAGCATCTTTGATTAAGCTAGGTGTTAAATTTGACTTGCCTATATATGATGGAGAGCTAAATGCTGAAAAGTTGGACAATTGGATTGGACAAATTGATGTGTATTGCAAAGTGAAGAACATCGACTCAGATAAGAGAAAAATTCAGTTGGCAAGCGTACACCTAGGAGGCACTGCCTTGGTTTGCTGGTAAGGTAGAACCTTAGCTGACATAAAAAGACATGGTAAGACCATCTCTGTTTGGAGTGCCTTTGTTTCTACAATTAAGAAGCAGTTCTATCCATTGGCCTACATGCAGCAAGCCATGATGAGTTGGCAAACTCTTCAGTAGTTGAAAGGGAAAAGTGTGCAACAGTACACTCAAGAATTTAGAAAGAGAGAATTGATTCTAGGGATCTCATTTGACTCACCAGAGGCTCTCTTGAAGTACATTGGTGATCTACACAACTACATGAGGCATACCATCCTCATGTTTAATACCACTAGTATAGATGAGGTATCTGTATAAGCTACTCATCTAGAAGCTAGAGGAAAGAATGGAAATCTAGAAGTTGGGGGACCATCCCAACCCACTGCAAGCAAGAGCAAGGAGAAAAGAAAGCAAAAGTGGAAAGCAAGGAAGGCTAACACTGCACAAGAAAAGGCAAATCTTCATGCAACCCACTGTAAAAAGGATGGGCCCCCATGATGATGGAAGCAATGTTGATTTTGCATCCAAGAGCTGAACCTAAGAAGTTTTGAAGGGCAAGAAGAAGAAAGACTGTTGTAAGTTATTCAGAAATATTTTGGGGTCAGAACCCTCGTGAGATGAATAATCATTGCAGCAATAACGTTATAAAAGGTAAAGAATTCTGAAGCATCCTACTAGTAATTCTGCTCCAAACTATTATTGATGAAGAGCATGAGAGAAAAAGACATGAGCTTTTCCATATTCGAGTTATTTCCAAACATCAAAAGATTGATACTTTGTTTGATAGTGGCTCACAAGTAAATTTGATTTCTGAAGCAATTGTAAAGAAATTGGGATTAGCAACTACACCTCACAAGAAACCATACCATTAGGATGGTTGAATGATAAAGCACAACTACAAGTGACTAGACAGTGCAAACTCAAGTTTTCTTTTGGGTCAGCATTTGTAGATGAGGTTGAGTTAGACATAATTCCTTTGGATATATGTGGAATTGTTTTAGGAAGTCCTTACTTGTATGATAGAAAAGCTATTTTCTACAGAGCTGAGAACAAGTATCTACTTGTTAAAGATGGAATCGAATACTTTGTAAGAGCTCACAAGCTCAAGAATAATTATACTCTCATAAATTCTGGGCAGATGAAAAGAATGATAAATTCATGCAGACAATTCTTACTAATGGTTGTAAAGGAAAAGAAACCTGATAAAACCAATGTATTTGAGGGCTGTAATGCTCAGCAGCAAGCTAATATAGAAAAACATTATTTCGGAGTATGATGTCCTGTTCAAAGAACCTAAAGGTCTGCCACCCAAAAAAGAAATAGTACATGATATTACTTTGCAGCAAGATGTTCCATTGCCTAACATTGGAATGAACAAGTTGTCTGCTTTAGAGAATGTTGAAATCAAGAAGCAGGTGCAGGAGTTGCTCGAGAAGGGGTTCATCAGGCCTAGCACATCACTATGTGGGTCACCAATCGTTTTGGTGAGAAAGAAAGATGGCTCGTGGAGAATGTGCATTAACTACCGAGCACTGAATAAGATAACAAAAAAAAATCGTTATCCCCTTCCTCACATAGATGATCTTTTAGATCAATTAAAGGAAGTTGTTTATTTCACCAAGCTGGATTTGCACAGTGGATACCATCAAGTTAGAGTTGCAAAGCAAGATGCATGGAAGACTACTTCCAAAACAAAGCAGGGATTGTTTGAGTGGCTGGTTATGCCTTTTAGCTTTACCAATGCCCTTGTCACTTTCATGAGATTAATGAATGATGTACTCAGGCCTTTTTCTTGATGATTTTGTTATTGTGTATTTGGATGACATTCAGATTTTTAGTAAAATGTGGGAAGAACACTTAAAGCATGTTAAGCAGACATTAGATGTTTTGAAAAGAGAAAAACATTATGTTAAACTCTCAAAATGTGAATTTGCAAAACATCTCTAAATTATTTGGGTCATATAGTAAGGGGTGGTGAATTGAAAATAGATCCTTCTAAAGTGGCAGTCATTGTAAACTAGCCTAAACCCAAGTCTGCTACAGAAGTGAGAAGCTTCTTAGGAGCAGCACAATATTGGAGGAAGTTCATTTCTAATTTTTCCTCAATTGCAGCTCCTTTACATGCTTTGACAGGATTGAACAAGGTGTTTCTATGGGGAGGCAAATATCAGAAAGCCTTCGACACCTTGAAAGAAAATATTAGTATAGCACCTGTACTAGCACTGCCTAATCTACAAAGACCATTTGAAATCCAAACAGATGCTAGTGACTATGCCATGGGAGCAGTGTTGACACAGAATGGTAAACCCATATGTTATCATTCTGAGACTTTTAATCCTGCAGTAGTTAACTATCCTACATATGATAAAGAATTGTATGCATTAGTTCAGAGAGTGAAAAAGTGGAAACATTGCTTAATGGGAAAAGAGACAGTAATACATACTGATCATCAACCACTTCAATATTTACACTCCCAGACTAAGTTGTAGCAATCAAGACACTACAGATGGATGGGTTTTCTACAACAATTTCATTTAGTCATCAGATATAAAAAGGGCATACATAACCAAAAGGGCAGACGTATCTAGACCCATTATAAATGCATCTACCATACTTAAGCATAATTTTCTACATGAAAGTTTAACATGAACAATATTCTCAAGATATAGACTTTTAAGATGTATATGGCAACTTTGAGTCAAGGAAAGGTAGAAGAAGGCGATTATTCATGTAAAGACCGACTCTTATATCATGGGGGAAAAATCTGCATCCACAAACATAGAGAGTTAAATAATTAGAAGAGGCACACACTCTCTGATATCAGGTCACTTTGGGGGTAAGTTAAAACAGTTGCACAGCTGCAGATTTGTATTGGCCGAAAATGAATGCAGAAGTTCAGAGAAGATGGTTGTACTATGTGTGCTAAAAGCAAGCCCAACAATAGAAACTAGGGCTTGACACTCCAATTACCAGTTCCTTCTCACCCTTGGGAAAGTGTTTCCATGGATTTTGTTGGAGGACTGCCTAAATCTAGGACAAGGTCATGATTTCTTGTATGTGGTTGTGCGATAGGATGCAGCAAAAATGTGTGTTTTGATACCTTGTAATAAACAGATTACAGCTGAACAAATTGCAAAATTATTCTTTGAACATGTATGGGTTCATTTTGGATTACCCACTTCTATTGTATCTGATCGAGACACCCGATTTGTGAGGAAGTTTTGGTCAAGTCTGTGGGAGCTTATGGACACCCAACTAAAGAAAAGCATAACTTTTCATCCACAAACCGATGGCCAGACATAAGTAGTTAACAGGACAATGATCCAGTTACTCAGGGGATATTGCAGCCAACATCCTAAGCTTTGGGACGAACATTTGTGTTATGTGCAACACGCTTACAACAGAGCAAAACACTCTTCTACACAGAGATCTCCTTTTGAGACCTATTTTGGTTTCATACCAAGGTCCCCTTTGGATTTTGTCTTTGGTAAGGATACCACAGTTGATGGACACAGTGATGTGGACAAGGCAACTAGGTTCATTGAATAGATCCAAGAGATCTACTAGACAGTACAGGAACAACTGGAAAAGAGCCAAGCCAAATACAAGGCTAGGCATGACAAGCATTGGATGGAGCATAGTTTTCAAGTTGGAGACTAGGTCTGGCTGTACATCAGCAAGGACAGGATGCAAGGTGAAGGTAAAAAGCTAAAGCCTATTAGGTATGGACCTTTTAGGATACTTGAGAAGATTGGTGAAAATGATTTTCACCTTGATCTACTAGCTTACATGCACATCTACTCAGTCGTAAATGTAGATTGTTTGAGATTGTTTGAACCTTCAATGATTGAGGATCTTGAAGAGAAAAGTCAATTGCCTTCTATTGATGACCTGCTACTTGAATATCTTAATGAATTGCAGGAAGACACAATCTTGGATAGGAAGGTGAGGACGACACGCAGAGGGGATGTGGAGTACCTCAGAGTTGGACTTAAAGGTTCGAAGCCGAGCAGTGCAAAGTGGATTGGGATTGGGCAAGTGAGACAACAGTACCCTCACTTAGTCGTTGCTTGAAAGAAAACCAACTTTTGGTGGTCCAAAATCTTTTCAGTTGGGAGGTCGTGATACGAATTGGATCCATAAAGAGAAATATACAGAACCATGGTTGTACCAGGTCGGGACAAACTTCTAAAAATTCCAAAACAGTGATAAAAAACACCCTGAACCAGTGGCAATTGCAGCTAGCGTGGAATGACAAGGACCTCAGTCAAAGCGTGTTGACCGAGGCCCATGGAGACTGCACGGGAGGCCGAATTAGCCCCTGGGAGCCCCGGATCGGGAAACAGAGGTGGATTGCCGAAATGGAGAAGCCTCGAGCACTTGGACGTGTAGGGAGCCGGAGGACCATGGGGGAAAAGCGAAAAAGTGCTAAAGGACAAGGCATGACCTGCACTCCGAAAAACTGGTGGTATTGATTGGGGTGCCCTCAAACAGTAAGCGGTTTTGGAGAAATTGGAGCGATCCCACTCAACGATCGATGCGTGGCAAGCGAAGGAGAGAGAAAACCATCGTTGATCGCACGTTAACGGTCAAGCTAGTCAACCACGTGGGACGTGTGTATGGCGTCAGATCTGGAGGCCCTAGATTGGACGGCTGAGATCGCGCCCGATGGGGGAAGCGAAATCGATGAAGGAATAAGCCACGATTTTAGAAGGATTTGAAGTCCATTTTGACTGCCATGGTGGAGGAAGACTTCATCCACGATGTAACTGAAAAACCGAACCAACGAAGTAGGCTGGTGCGTTACAAGAGGACATGTGGTCACTCCCTGTGAGCCGACGATGACGCCAAGCCAGGGAACTCCAAGCGCAGTCGCAAAAGGCGACTCAACAGAGGTGGAAGAGAAACTGAACAGGCATGGAAATGAATGGCTTAAAGCCATGAACAAATAATAGAACGAGCACTGAGAGTTAGTCAGAGGGAGAGACAGAGGAACCAGAATCCCGAGAGGAGGACGGAACACAGGAGAAAAGATAGTGAAGCAAAAGTAGAAGAGGACAGAGGGTCGAGCTGACCAATGGTAGCGTTGAGCACCAGAGAGCTTGAGGGATTCAAGCCATCCCAGAGAGGATTTGTCCGGACTGAGCACTACATTGGACTCTTTCCATTGTAGACTAGAAGGTCACAGAGCTGGTAGGCAAACGAGTCTGTGCACTCCAGTGGCTTGGGGAATCCAAGAACCACCCCGCTAAGCAAATCTGTTTTAGGTGACTCATATTGAGCTCCTACATTGTAATTCTCTGCTTAAAACACAATAAAATAAGGCCACCACTGAAGCTGGATTAGAGATGTAGCCCTGGAGAATAGAGTGAACTCCTTATTGATTTCTTGTGTTCTTGTATTTGCTTACTATATTTCTCTGTTGTCTTTCCATTCAATTGTCTGTGTATTGGCAATCTGATCGATCCATTACTTAAATAACATAGACACACACACCAGCACATGAGTCTGTAATACCTTCATTTAATAAATCTTTAACTGAGGTCACTAATAGGGTGATTATCAGATCAATATAAGGGGTCAAATAGGAGTCCCAAAGTAGCCAGAAGCTAGAGGAGCTAAGGGGAATTTGGGCCAAAATTTTGAGGTCAACATTTGGCCAATTCCTTCGTGGGTTATTCTGTGTATTTGGGGGAGAGGTCGAGGTTAATTTTTCATAATTTTTTGAGCACCAGAGGTGGGGTTTCCAACAACATCCTTGCAGCAGACAACACAATTTCATAGGGGCAACACAGGGCATCATTGCAGCAGTTATTGTGTCATCTGGTCTCGATATATTACCACCTAGGTTTGATCACATTTGCCATTGAGGCAATCCTAGGTGCACCACTTCCTCATTATTGTACATTTCTCCCATATTATAATAAAATGGATCAATTGTTGGATATTCCTGGACTTTTTTATGAGTGTGCATTGAATGTTTCGATTTTATGGTGTTGTTTTTATTATTTGCTTTGCATAGCACTATTTTCCTTAGTTTGGAACATTACAGTGGTATCAGAGCATGATCTTGGCTCAGCTGTGGGAAATTAGCCAGAAGATAATGGAATCTTTGTGTATGAGTGCACAGTGACAGGTGAAACGGAGACAAACCCGTGGCTCAAGGGAAATCCAGTATGCAAAAATTATGGGGTAGAATTCATTGGGACAATGAGAGGTTGGCCCAGTTGAGGATGGTGACATACCAAACCCATCCTCGCCCTTACAACAGAGATGTTAGAGGTGAGCAGGTCGTGGGGGTGCAACCATCTACATTGTGTGGGGAAAATCGACCAGATTAGGGCACCAGATCTCCTGAAAAGGAACAGACAGGATAGAGACGGTTAGAGGGTGAGAGAAAGGGGCGCTTTTGCTGGTGGAGACCTGGCTTTATATATCAGGAGCCTGAGGAGGAGGTTGAGCATGATGCTGAGAGCCCACGGGATGGTGAGGAGCACATCGATATACCTAGTGTGACACATGAGTCACTTTTATTAGAGACCTCTTTGATAACCCTAGTTGACACCTTGGTGGAGAGGATAGAGCCTACTCACATAGAGCCATTTATTGAGGGGGTGCCACCCATGGACGAGATGCCAACAATTGTTGAGGTATCTAGAGTCATGACTGAGCGTATAGGTGATAGATGCCTACGACAATTCCATCAGTTTCAGGCCGACCTTCTAGCATTAAAAAGGACGCGTTAGTGCGAGAGGCGATTATGCAACATAACGAGGTGCTGAAGGGCTTGAGAGTGGTTTGTGTCGAGTCCACAGCCAAATTAACTCACGTTGGGGAGCAGTTGGATTCCCTACTAGTGCAACTAGAGTGCATGTTGGAATTTGAGAGCAGCCCTCTTCGGGCACATATAGATGGGGTTGGAAACATTGTTAGGTTACCTTGGCCCATTGGATAGAGAGACAAATCTACCTAGTCATATTGTATGTATTGACCATGATAGCAAGATGAGATGACCTGAGTTGTATAGGGTGCAACACCCGCTTGTTGGGGTTGTTCTATGTGCAGGAGTTCATGCATTTGATCCCTCTCTTGGGGTTAGGTGGCTAGAGATTCTGATTTGGTACCTGATGGAGTGGACTATGGAGATGGTAGTGGACCCAGGTGGAGCTCAGCAAGAGTTTCCAGGCATTGTGATGCTAGAAGCCCTAATTGGCATTGCGATCCGGAAGGGACCACCTATCATTTCCCAGGGATACCGGTTGACTATGACCTAGAGGGTATAGTTGACCTAACAGTCGAGTGTGCGCCTCCAGTAGGAGAGTTTCGGTCAGCACTAGTGACCAACCAGTTTTTGGGCAGACTCGTTGGGTTATCTTGGTATGACAATTGTACACAGGGTCTCAGGATGATCAACATACTCTCGCAGGAGTTTGTTGGAGGAGGTAGAATTGGCAAGCCACCAGACAATGCCTTGTATGGAGTTGGGGATTCTTCGCATGTGTGTGAGACACAAAGGAGCAGAGTAGTGGTGGCATTGCTGCTGACACCTGGGGAGGTTCACTTCTTGGATCCCTTAGGGAGGACTTGGAGGGGAGGTCCCCTCATCGGAGAGCATGGTGATGTGACAGTGGAGGTGATGATACGTGTTGGATGTGGGTTGACGCATATGGACACCACTTTAGGCCATCTCATTCAGGGATGGGTAGGAGCATCTAACGTGGAGTAGTGATCTACAGATGGGCATAAAGACACATGGGGGTGTGACGCAGTATGTTGGACTGCACTGTGGAGTAGGAGTGCCTCATATCGTATTGAGTACATGCAGGGAGTGACATGTACAGTTACACAGGTGGGACATTGGATGGTACAGGATGGCATAGTTGTAGTTGAGGGTATCCAACGATGTACAGGGGTAAGCCATGGGTGTATAGTGGCATTTCCAAGAGTACTGGGATGATAGGTGGCATGCAGGGGTGTATAGTGTTGCATAGTGAGGTCTTGGAGTGTTGCCTCCAAAGAGTCCGTTGGACAGAAACATCAGGCATGCCTTTGGGCGTAGTTCACCCAGGATCAACGGGGAGACATATGAGTGATACTTGATGGTATCTGCGAGGACTCACACACCTGACCTTCCTCTACTTCCCTCACGAGCACAGTCGATTTTGCTATTGAATTTATGAACTTTGGGCATGAGGAGTGGGGGATGAGGAGCTCACCCGAGATATTTGGGTGACACTTGACGCACTAGGGGGGATATGTTTCAACAGTGGCATTGGATTGGTGCATTAGTTGACAACCACAGGTTGGGGAATGAGGTGATCATATGCAAGGGTGGCATATCATTCATCACCGAGTCTACGTCTAGGGAGTTAGTCCTAAGGGAGACATGTGTTTCTCTTTTCTCAGGACATGTCGGAACCATGCATGAGCAGAGGATAGCGAGTACAACTAAGGTAGTTTCTCAGTATGTGTTCGGGCTCCAGACCTTATATTATCACATTATCAAGAGGGTGGATGGGAGACCCATGGGAGATGGTTGGCAGGGACAAGAGGGATCCACATACCCTAAGTTGATTATGAGTATTAGATATCCATATTTTGGTTTCATTCAGAGGGTAGATCTTTGCCACACGTGGCTTCCAGCAAGCATCAGTACTACACAGTGGCAGGCATAGGGCAGATTAGCATGCATTAGATTAGCCCACGATATATGGAGCCTATATAGTGATCACATGCAGGGACTAGAGATGAGGGTCAAAGGGGTTCCATCCGTTGACAGGGCTATTCCACAACAGGTCTAGCTATGGGATGCAAGGATTCAATTGATTGATAGATCACTCGTGATGAGCAAAGTCATGGCAGAGAGTGATATAGTTCGCTCTTGGGATGACACATGGGAGTTCATAGAGGGTTTCATCATATGGGGAGGTAAACATTCTCTGTTTCTGCACAAGTCCGGAGTTAGATTTGGATGGTTAGGCCTTGGTGCCATGGAGATGCCCAGGCAGGATGTGTCTCGCCTCTTTCAATATTCCACCATTGAGTTCCAGGAGAGGAGGATACTAACTACAAACAATGGGGAGTATGACATAGTCAGAGTAGCACAACATCAACATGGTGGCACCACTCTGGGACTAGCAAGGAATTGCGGCATCACAACTCTTGACATATCAATAAAATTTAGGGATGCATTGGCTACTGCAGGTGGAGATGATATAGATATTCCATTGGGATTTAGTGAGGCATTGGTGGAGCTGGGGACTTCTGGTATTTTCACCGTGCAGGATAGTGAGTGGAAAGAAGGGAGCTTCATGTTGGATAGGATTTCTTGGGATCATGGTATTGAACTATTCTTTCATATTAGGATAGTGTAGAGGTTAGGCACGATCCAATGGCACATCTAGGACCCTGACACATTTTGCGGTGACAATGGGGAGCAACAGTTAGAGAGGATGCTTGCTCAGGCATTGCTTGAGGACAAGTAATTTTGGTGCATTGGAGGAGCTTGCCGGATGAGGATGCTACTGGGGAGGGCGAGCGCGTACTTGAGCATACAACATTGAAGTCTCTTAGGGACAAGCAACATTTGGGAGGGGAGGACTATAATGTCCCTTCCTTAATTATTTTGGAACATGATTAATTTCTACATTTTGGGGGCGATTTTGGAGGTGATGGGTCCCATTTGATTTTATTAGGAGGCTAGACCTAGTAGAATTTATTTTGATGGTTAATTGTATGTGGTGGCCACCCACACTAGGAGAATATGCATTCCCTAGTTCAATTTGCATGGAGTGGAAATCGATGGTTAAGTGAGGGACCCACGATGGAGGGAAAATGGAGAGAAAAGTGCTGCACCAAATCTATATAAGGAACGCAACTCTCCTCATTTCAACACGTTATCTTTTGAAATATTGAACTCAACCTTAGTTGCTTGAGCTACTTAGTCGAGTTACTATGTTGTTTAGCACACGAGTGTCTCTGAGCGGAGATCTCAACCTTTGCTTTAGTGGACTTCGAGTGCCATCCTAGGAAGGCAATTCGTACTACCTTGGAGGAGAGCCATTGGAGTTTCATAGTCATATCATTCAACATTTGTCTCAACCAGTGTGTGTTTCTAGAGGACACAAAAGGAGAAGATGCAAGTGTTTCTTGTGGGTTCATCCAGATAGCAACAACACGGGTCGTTTGGGCATTGAAGCTATAATGGAGGATCAACGTTCCAGGAGAGTTTTGAAGCAGGAGGTTGTTACATTGGAGTAGTTCAATTTATAGTCACCTGGGCCTGCGTAGAGAGCCATTGTTGGGCTCACATGGGAGTTAGAGGAAGGAATTATAGAGATTGAGCTGGCCGAGAGAAGTAGGAGATCACTTGGAGGGCCATTTGAGGAGGATTGTTGGAGTTGGAAGAGCAAAAATTGATAGTATCAGCCACAACAACAGAATTTGAAATTGGAGGAGGGCTAAGCTGTGAAGGGTCAATTTTTGAAGGTTGGAACTAAGGGAAACCCTTTCTGGGTTTTGGGCAAGGATCACACTCCTAATTTTACAGAATTTTATGGACAGATATAAGGGGTCAAACAGGGGTCCCAAATTAGCCAACAACTAGAGGAGCTAAGGGGAATTTGGGCCAAAATTTAGGGGTCAACATTTGGTTAGTTCCTTCATGGGTTATTCTATTTGGTGGAGAGGCCAGGGTTAATTTTCCATAATTTTCTAAGCACCGAAGGTGGGGTTTCTAGTAGTAGACAACACAATTTCACAAGGGCACGCACGACATAATTGCAGCAGTTATTGTGTCATCTAGTCTTGATATATTACCACCTGGGTTTGATCATGCTTGCTTTTGAGGCAATCCCAGGTGCACCACTTCCACATTATTGTACTTTTATCCTATATTATAATAAAATGGCTTAGCTATTGGATATTCCTGGACTATTTATGGGTGTGCACTGAATGTTTCAATTTTATGGTGTCGTTTTTATTATTTGCTTTGCATAACACTATTTTCCTTAGTTTGGAACATTACATTTTGCCTTTGTTCTTTATCCTTTCCGTACACACACTGAATTGGTGTTGAAACCTGACAAGAACCCAGTTCCTTCTCTTTAAACAATAAGGGAATCTACAGACTAAACTGCCTCCTCCCTCAATATCAGCAATAAGGGTGTCCCAAGACTAAACCGCCTCAACCCTCAATAACAACAAGGGTATCTCAAGACTAAACCACCTCAATCCTTAATAGCAACAACAAGGTCCAAACAGTCTCGTACCTGTCTGTCTCATCACATTATACAACACATACACATACACCAACACCCAGTGTACAACACGACACACACACTTACACCCGATGTACAACATGACACTTACACCTACACCCGGTGTGCAGCACAACACATACACCTACACCCGGTGTAAAACAAAACACATACACCTACACTCAGTGTACAACATAACACATACACCTACACCCAATGTACAACATAACATATACACCTACACCCGGTGTACAACACAACACATATACCTACACCCGGTATACAATGCGACACATACACCTACACCCCGTGTACAATGCCACACAACCTAAACATGGTGTACAACACAATACATATATGTACACACCGTACAATACCACGAATACACATATCACAATACAATGACTACATAATACCCGTAACACCATACCAAATATACACAACACAATATGTACGACATGTACACAATACCACATGTACACAGTGCCACCTGCACCACGTGTACACATCACCCAATGTACACAACACCTCTTGCACAACGTGTACATAGCACCAAATGCACACAACGCTACATGTACAACATGTACACAACACCACATGCACATAATACCATATGTACATAGCACCACATGTACAACATGCACACAACACCATATGTACACAACACCGCATATGCAACATGCACACAACACTATATGTACTTAGTACCACATATACCATATGTACACAACACCATCTGTACATAGCACCTCATTTACAACATGCACACTATTCCACATGCATGCAACACCACAGGTACAACATGTACAACATATACAAAACAATAGCACTGCAAATCGAGAGACCACACTGTCTCTACCAAGCGACATATCTTCTAATGTATTTCCACTATCCATGCTTGTCGCAGAATGTCACAGGTCACACTACTTTCGTTCCGCTAATGTATCCCTTAGCATTACCTGCCATAACATAAACATAGACATAGTATAATTGTTATGAAACCAACTCACAAAAAGATAGAAAAGATAGATCAATGACTTAAAAATCAGCCTCTTCGAGGGGGAAACCTCACTTACATTACACAAATGAACAATTCTTGGATGATACAAATGACAAGACCTCCTTTCTATATATAGGAGTCTAAGGAGTCCCAATACAGTCAGAGCCTACATAACAATAATATTGTAGGGGCACAAAAATAACAATAGTGGGCTTCTATGGGGCACAATAATAACAACATGGGGAGTATATGGGTACAATAATACAATAAGGGGGTTGCACTAATAACGATATGGGGTTACACTAGTAGTATAAGGACCTAACATGCCCCTCTCCTTCAAAAAGTGTCGTCCTCAATGCTTGAGTAGTTCTTGATGCTTATATATAAAATTCTCCTCCTCCCATGCAGAATATTCAACAGTTAAGTTCTTCCACTTAATGAGATGCTCAAAAATTGATCGATTTCATTATGGTCGGGTTCTTCTTTCCGTGAATTCTTTAGGTTCCAATATGATTTTTCCTTCCTCGTCAAGTTCTGGCAATATTTTTTGAACTGGGAGCTTGTCACCTATAACATTCTTTAAGCATGAAACATGGAAAACTATGGGAACTCGGGAAGATGCAAGAAGCTCCAATTTGTATTCCATAGTACCAATATTTTGCATCACCTTGTAAGGACCATAGTAATTTGGTGATAATATATTATCCTTCTTAGCTTGCTTGAGGGACATTTGTTTGTATGGTTGTAGCCGTAAAAGTACCCAATCGCCTACATCAAAACTTCTTTCATTGTGATGTTGATCTTCCTATTGTTTCATTTGATTCTACAACAAAGTGGGGTTATCCTTTAAAAGTTGGAGAACTTGTTGTTGATGCTCGCTGTGATCCTTCACTTCTTGAACCTTTTTCTTCTTGATATGTCCTTCTATATTGAAAGTTTGAGGAGTGGTAATTCTTGCCAATGCTTTACAACATATGGTCAGATTCATTTCTTCTTTATCTGGGGTTGGTTCATGGTGTATATCCTCTTCTTTTGACGTTTCTTGATCCTTTTCTTCCTCCTCTTCACAATCTATGTAAAATAATTTCTTCTAAGCACACTTATGACCTTTAGTGTATTTGCTATCACAACTGTAACAAAGCCCTTTTTCTCTTTTTTCTTCCAATTGTTGTGGAGTAAACCTTGTAGGTTGTGGAAGGTTAGGAGCAAAAAAACTTCCATATTTATAGTTGTGAGGGGTAGGATTCCTTGTTTCCATACTTATGCTTTCAATTTTTCTTGCCACCCTGAATGTTTTCTCTAATGAATTAGGTTCCCAAAGACGAACCTCATGTTGAATGTTATCCTTTAAAGTCCCTATGAAGACATCAATCCTTTGCTTCTTTGGAATATCATTTACCTTTATATTCAATTTTTGGAAGTCCTCAATTTGCTCTTCCATTGAACCCTTTTGTTTGAGATTTATCAATTGGTTAAAGAAGGTGTTTCTCTTTGTATCCTCATAACATGCTATCATTTCCTCTGTGAAAATTGACCAGGTGACAAGTGGTTTACGAGAACAAAACCTTCTATACCATACAAACTGATTTGGTTCTAAATATAAAGATGAAATATGTACCTTTTGTAACAGTTGTACATCATGTAAATCAAAATATTTCTCCATATGTAGTTCCAATTTATCGATCCTTGCCATCAAACTTCCTCATATCATTTTTTCTTGATTTTAGGAGCTCGATCTTGAAACAACTGTAACTTTGTAATTTCAAATCTCCAAGTTCTTAAATTGTGTCATGTGGCATCTCTCTGAGTCCTCTTTCTAAACCCATCAGTCTGATCAATATTGGATTCTTCAAGAAAGAGTTATGTCAAATCTCTTACAATGACCTGACTATAGACTAGTTCAGTAGAGTGAACTTGTACGACCTGCCACGTGTCACTGTTTCGACCTTCTGACCTGAAAATGATACACAACAAACTACAATCCGTCCTTTTTTTGTAACTTCTTATGAAATTTCGATATGATCCCCAGCAAGAAAGTTATGACAATTTTCCCAAGGTCACATGTTTGGGATGTAATTCAAGAGTCTACAAAACCCTAAATATTTTGGACCGTATCTCCGAAAATATAGTGAAACAAGATCTAAAATTCAAGCTTGAGTGTTACCAAGATTTTGTCTCAAATGTGCTTTAATTTCAGAGTCTGAATCTTCATAGAAAAAAAATTATAGCGAAAATTCCACGATGACCCATTTGAGATGGAATTTTGGATCTTGCAAAAACCCTAACTTCCTCAGATCATATCTCTGAAAATATAGCGAGACAAGATTTAAAATTCAAACTCGAGGTTCAAAATGATTTCGTCTCAAATGGGTTTTTTGTTTTAGCTTTTGAAACTTCGTAGAGAAAACATTATAGCGAAAATGCCACGATAACCTGTTTAGAGCAGCAAAACCCTAGAATCCAAAGCTCTGATACCAAATGTTATGAAACCAGCTCACAAAAATATAGAAAAGATAGATCAACGACTTAAAAATCAGCCTCTTCGAGGGGGAAACCTCCTTTACATTACTCAAATGAACAATTCTTAGATGATACAAATGACAAGACCTCCTTTATATATATAGGATTCTAAGGGGTCCCAATACAATCAAAGCCTACATAACAATAATATTGTAGGGGCACAAAATAACAATAGTGGGCTTCTATGGGGCACACTAATAATAACATGGGGACTATATAGGTACAATAATATAATAAGGGGGTTGCACTAATAACAATAAGGGGTTACACTAGTAGTATAGGGATCTAACAATAACCACATAATATCAATTTATATCCACATGATACTGATCTCGTAGATTTGTCATGAATATTCTTCCCACTTAATTCCTCATAAAGCCAAAAACCTATTCATGTCATTCATTTTTGTAAGCAATCGTTCCTCCACAAGCATGATCCCTGATGACCCTGTCAGACAACGACAAACATACATACATATATACTTATAAACATTAGCATAAAACGATCATGATCATTGATGACCTTGTCAAAAACAACATACATACATACATGTATACATATATACACATTAACGAAATCATGATCACAACACAATTACTAGAGATCATAAGGTCAAGGTTAAGGGAACTCCATTTATCCATGCACAACATTAAGAACAACCGTTCCCAACATAACTAAGGCATCTGATGCCTCAAATCCATTTAATTTTACCTTTCTCATGATTGTCCTGCCACCATCCATTTACACCAATGGAACCAATCAATCTAATTAATTGCTATATTCTTGCCTTCAACTGCCCTTTACTCATGCACCGAGCTTCATCTGGGTCTTACATAACTTGTTAGGTCCACAAAACTCTCCTTGAGCTCCATTAAATTTCCTCTTTCTGAAACCAATTCCCAAGACCCTCAAAACATAAAAGGCAATAGAAAAAACAAACAAGAAGAACACCATCGAAAACCAACAACAATACAACACCACAAACAAAGGGTCATGACCATGCACTAGACACAAATAAAATTGCAAACCAAGTAGAACCAAATCACAAACAAATCACAAAATACTGAAAACAAAAAGCTTCAGCATACAACATGACTCAATCCCCATGGGTTCCCAATGCTTCCAAGGGAAAGCTCAACCCAAGCCTTCTTCCAAATTCCATGGTAGTCTCTTCTTCCATGTAATCGCCTAGATCATACTACCATAAACACATAATTGTCAATGCATAATTAAACAAAACAATATATCAATTACCTTACCTTGTTGTACCCAGCACGCAAACTTGTAACTAAACACATGCATATATCATCTCTCAAGGGATTCCTATTCTTGACGAATCCAACTAGAACTAGAAACCAACTGTTATACCTGTCAAATACATGTTCATAAATATAGCATATATCCACATAATATCAAACAAAATCAGGGTTAATAAGCCTTCATGTATGCAAATGACTCATTCATTTGGAATTATGGTTCCCAAACATAGCCAAAGGAATTCTCACCCAATTCCCTTCTTTTAACTTTTACCTTGCCACAATTGAGTCTTGTTACATGTTATTACATCACCCAACTGTTAGTTTTATAAACAATTCAACTGCTACCTTGTCATGCTAATACCAATCATGTTACCTTGCAACTGTTCACACATGTCAATCACATGTTCCAAGACCAAGACATCATATCTATTAATTTTAAATCAACCTTTATCAAAACTAATATCCATGTCTAATCAACAATCAACTCATAGTCACAAATCATAATACTACAAGTAGCAGACACTTGCACTCAAGTGTATATCAATTGTCTTAATGCATATATGTTTTAGTACAACTATCTTAAACAATATCATTTCTACATGCAATCTAATAGACACATAACAACTTTCAAACATAACATGTTATATAAACCAAATTGACGACATAATCAACTCATAACTCAATGTATCTTTGGGGAGGCTATCACATATGCATAACCAATCCTGATTAGTACGACACAACATCACAAATATATCAAATCTTACCTGAATATCATAACCATAACCATCTGCATAGGCCAATCCAAATTAGCATGATACATATAACATTAAGTTCTTAAATTCAATGACCATAATCATCATGCATATGACCACAATGCATATAACAAGTTACTACAATGCATGATTAACTGACATATGTGCATATGACTACACTGATTAATTATCAACTAACATGCATGTAACCACAACAACAATAGAATGATAGAGTAGTATATAACCCTAATGCCCATAACAACCATTAACCAACATACATGTATGCCAAACATACAAACTTGTATGACGATCTGCTCTTACCCCGAGGTCCAGTGCTACAACCTCGCCTTAATAATATGCTTCTTTTGTTCTATCTCAAACCACACATCAACATTATAACATACCAATAACATCAGGATGACATAAACTTACATGTAATGACCTCATGCATGGCAATCGTAACGATGACAATGCATGCACAACAACATACATCTAGCCCATCTAGTGCAAGAGTGTAACCATGCTCTAATACCGCCTTATAATCGCCTCCTCTCATATCTGCCCACTTTAACGGGCTTGCCCAAGGTAAACATGAGCTGAGGGACTACTATGATATGATTCAACCTCCTAGACCACCTTAAGGAAGTGGAATCGACAGACCAAACACCTTAATGACATCCCTATGAGGTGCTAAAACACCCCTAAGTGCTAAACCACCCTTCCAAGTTCCCAGACCCTAATTTAAACCTCTTTTTTCAGTGCCCTGATCTCCCAGACACTGTAACAACACTACCTGATTTTGACTTAAACCCTCTAGTCGCACGCATGATGCCTACAAGGGAGGGACTGCTATTTTTTTCACCCCGTTTTGTGCATGCAGCTGCAGGATTGAAGCCACTTTTCCAAGCTAGGATCCATACCTCTTTCCAGAACTTAATGACACTTTCTAGAACCATGACTGACACAAGGACAAAGACTTCCATACAAATCTTAGACAAGAACTTGACCTAACAAGGCCTATCCATGACAGACATTATGTCAAACACATGATAAACATGCAACCTACGGGTCATGAATGAATATCTGAACATAGCGATATGAAACTTGTATGAGGTTTACCAAGAACGACTAATGCCTTCTCACAATATCTTCCATAATACCAGTTTGGTCATGCATTCATTAACTAGTCATTTATCAGCCAAACAAGATAAGATCCATAACTAAGGTATGTCAAAAACCATGCTTAAAACCAACATGTAACCAACAGAATAACAATGATAGAATAACCATTAAAGCCACATAATAACAAGTATAATTACTCATCAAAGACGAGAACTTAGCTCTTATTAACTATATGCAAAATCCAACCAATTCATTAACCTTCACGTACCACTCAACCATGGATTAGGCTGAACCAAATCTTTCTTTCAGCCAATGACCCCTGTGTCATATTCCAAGCATGAATGTGGGATCTCATGGGATAAACCAATCCATAAAAAACCAAGGGAATCCAGAGGTTAAACCACCTCCACCCTCACCATATTGTGATCTCACCTAAACTAGTGTTGACATCACAAAACCAAACCAGGCTTGGATGCCTTAGAATTTCTTCTTCAATACCTTGAGGAATTTTCATGTCTCCACCCTCAAGCTTTACCATGTATCCCACCATTACTAGTTAAGGGATTCCTATGCCTTCTGAAATTTTTATGAGACCAACTCACCCGGATCCAAAATATTCCGATAATCCAAAGCTCAAACCGAGAAAAGTCCCATCACACCATGGTTATCTAGAAATGGCAAGGCAAGGCTAAAATCCACTATCAAAAATTGGCAAAATCCATGCCAATGACAACAAAAGAACCAAATACCAACATGCACATACCATGCATGTCAAAACTAGCTAGGAAATCATACATGCAACTTCTAACCTACAAGTATTCCTGTTGAAGTTGATTGATCCAACTTTTCTTTGCTTGATCCTTGCTTTCTGTGTCCTTCCTTTGCTAGCTTTCTTTCCTTCTCCTCTTGGCGCTCTTCTCCTTTCTAAAACCAATTCTGAAAATTAACTGACAAAAGGTTGTGTAATGATCCTCATAAGCCTTTTTATTAATGAGTCCTCTATTTTATTGAATTTCCATTATTTTTCCTTCAATTTCCCTCTCATGCAAATTTGTGGCCTTTCATCTCCCTTTTCTCCCATTTTCCTTTATTTTCATAAACAAAATGCCAAAATGTCTTTCTGCCTTTTCAAAGCGTTTGCCATTGCCTTTTCCAATTTCCCTTAGCCATAATAAACCAAATGAACAACCACCTTAGGATTTTTTTGTCTGACACTCAACTTAGAATATGTGCCCCATGATCTTGGTCTTATTTTTCCCTTATTAACTTTTATTACATGACCTTTTAATCGGGGTTGTTACAATTGCTATATATAACTCAGGTTCCATGCATTGCCCACATAATACCTCGGAAAAGAGCAAGAGTAAGAAGAGGGGATGCCTATTACAAGGAGCATGACCATAAAGGAAATACCCATCTTCATCACCGAATAGAAGGCTTTGCAACCATATATAGGGAGCAAATTTTAGTTCACGTGCAAACGGAAGTGGCCTGGTCGAAGGGGAAACATCTTCCCATAAAACTTCCCTCTAAGATACTAAAGTTAGTGTGAAATGTGAAAATTGGATTCCTTACACTTGACATGCACCAGGAAGATTTAATCAATATATGTAGATAGTAGACTTATGTTGGCAGATGAAATTCCTATTGGGATGTATTCTATTAGATCGCCATAAATCTCAGATGGACCTGCTTCAATCATTAGATCACATGCATGGGAACTTGAGGGATTATAACAAAATGTTAGAGAGGATTGAACACAAACTAGAAAGGATCGAACATCATCTCGACATTCCATCAGTAGCTGCAAGACCTCTGACAGATCCAACAAATCCTATCCCCATGGAAGGGTCTAATACAGATCCACAAACTTGATTATGTTTATGATTATGGTTTATGTTTCTATTTTTGAAGTTATCTATGTTCGGGGCTAGCTAGGCCAATATCCAAATTTAGGCCTGTTGTATGCAAGTTTTGTTAGTTTCCAATTGTCTCTCTCGTCTCTTCGACAAGTACATTTTTGGCCATGATCCAATCTCCCCTGTGAGATATTGGTATGACCTTTTGTTACCCCTAATGTAATATCTGGTTTTTGAAGCTAATAAAATTCACTCCACCAAAACAAAAACAAAAACTTGGCTATCACAAAGGAAGTAGGAAGAAGGAAATATCTTAGGGTATCAAAGCAAGATCAAGTGAATAGAAAGAGGGAAAGTAGTTATACCTTGTATCAATTGTTAGATCTAATGAAATACTAAAGATATGGAGGGAAGAAATGCTTACAACAAAGAGTCATCCCTATGCCAAGGTAAATGAATTGAAATGCAAATCTAACAGCGAACGACAAAATTTTCAAGTTGAAAATGACAATAAAGTAAGGCCAATGCTTGTCGAGAATATCAATGTAAATGGTTGATGGGCGTGAGCAAAAAGGACTTGTGTGGTTGATGTATAATCGCACCCAAAAACTCAAATATAGCCCCATAATGAAGTAGCACAAGAGACCCCCATATGGGATGATTGAGGAAGTTGGGTACATTGTCACCTCACTCAATGAATAAGGGGGACATACTACCTCCCTCAGCTATACATGATCAATGTGGTTTAGTGTTTGGTATCATGGAACCATCATAATTATACATCTCGTCAACTTAATCTCATGGGTGATGGCTTGTATCCAAGGTTCGATTTTAGTAGATTCTAGCTTGATTCTCAGATGGTATGTGGTTAAGTTTATACTATCGAATGTTTCCCTGAGGCAGTGGAGTAATTCTATGGGCATCATGACAATGCATTGGTATACATTCATGTTTGATACAACTTTGAATTAATTATATTTCTTCTATCTCCAACAATTAACAAATGTTCTTTGTGCTTTGTTTCTAATCAAGTTGGCTTATGTTAGGAAACTATGATTTTTTGTTGAAGTTTTTCCTTTTCCCCCATTGCATCCAAGGTTATCCAAGGATAGTATATTAGTTTCCCAAGCTCTACACTTGGTTATCATGGTGCACTAGAGAGCTCATTGTCATAGAGGTGGAGGGGATTGGGGCACTGCAGCTAGTTCACGAGCCTAAATGTGGGTTGTGGAATCAATGCGTGCCTTCCACAAGTAGACCCCTAACAAAATTAAAGAAGAGTTGAAGGATGTGGAAGAGATGTTGTGGTGGACCGTGCATACCTATCAGACTCTGAGGTAATAACATTTGTATCAGCTTGGGTTCATGATGTAAGTAATACATGAAAATGACAAAGTTAATGCATGTATAATGTGGAACTCTATCTGAAGACACTCTCGGGCTGAGTTTTGTTGGATAGGAATGAAACCAAGAATGAAATTATGGTGTTGGACAATGTGGTTACACGGTTGCCGGATATTTAAAAATGCCTTATGAGCTTGGAGGCTATGCGAATTGTGTGTCATAGCCCTAACGACCATCATTGGGCTAAGAATTATTCGATTGAGGTCTATGCCTCTCTTTTCACTTTTCTTTTTGTCTATTCTCGGTTAGGCAGCTAAGATGTTATTCTATTTAATTTTTTGGGTATACATAGGTTCCAATGTTTTTTTTTATACTATTGTTTATCATATGCATAGACGATGCCTATGGGCCAAGTTTCAACTTTGTTTGAGTTTGTTGATATTGTGGACAAAAGATCTATGCCTCTTCCTCTAGGTTGGTTTCTCAAGTGTCAGGCTAGGAAGGAGCTAGAGCCAATGGATATATGTAATAATTTAGTGTGAATGAATAAAACTTTTAGTTAACAAAAAAAAAGCGCAAGAGACAAAAAGAAATCAAAGAGGATCAATGTACCAAAATTGCACTGCATACAACTTTATTTTATTTTAAAGAATGTTAACATGAAAGCTATATGAAAAACAAAAGATATTGAAGATGGGAACACACCCAATTAGAAAGATATATAAAAATGAAAAAAACAAGAGTGCCAGGTTCATATGCTTTATCTCTGAGAAGTTATGAAAATATGAGACAAAATCACTTTATATAGAGAAGGCACAAAGCTCTCGTTAAATACAGATATGTTAAATTTGATTAATTATGGCCCAACTCTCTTCTCAATGAGTAACTTTTAGCCCCTATGTTGGGATCCTCCTTGGAGGTGTAATAGGGGACCGAAGGACCCATAATAGAATAATAATAGTTATCAAGGTGATGTGGACTAGGCTCACTAGACTTATCTAATAAGGCACACTATTGTAGTTAATATTAAATAAATATAATAAGGCATTGTCAAAGAATGTCCATTGGGTGTTTAGGAGGTTTATATGATTAGGGTTTGTTACACTACAAGGGGTCTAGATAAGGCATATAACTCTGATTAAATAACAATATGCTAATTTTGAGTAATTATGGCCCAACTCTCTTCTTAATGGGAGATTTCCAACCCTTGTGTTGGGATCCTCCCCATGATGTAATAGGGGATTGAAGGGTCCATAATAGAGAAATAATAATGTAGGCCATTCAAATTAAGGTGTATTATCTCCATTATGCTTGTTAATATTAAACAAAGCCCATCTCATAAGTGCCCTCATGAGGGTGTCGCATTGTGATTGTGGTAGCTCACCTATGGTATATCAAAGCTCCTCCCTCATTCATCAAATGACATATACACTTATGGATGGTACATTATGGTTTTCCATATGATCTGATTGACATTCCATGCATTAATTAATTCTTGGTGCAATGTTTTAACTTCTAAGTCAAACACGAAAGTGGTGAACACTAAAATGAGATTTGATAATACTTCATAACATTATAGTTTTATTATTTGCATCTTTGTAACATGGGGGACATAATTTTCCTTTATAAGTGTCATAATATCTCGAATCGGTTTGTCCTACTAGGAAACTAGTTGAGGTAATGTCTTCTACGTCTTAACCATACATAATACTTTCCATTTCCCTTATTTCACTCAATTTCATCCTCAAAAAAGCTTTTAATTTTCATGTTTAATGCATAAAAAAAAGGTCTTAGTGATCAATCTCAAGTCAATAAAGCCTAAAAAGGCTAGAGATGGAAATATGATAAAGTGAAAAATAAAAAAATATAAAACTTGAGCTATGCCAACCCGTTATGGAGCCAATGCCCCTAGTCTTGTGCTTGTTTATGAATATTTAAAGAAAAAATGACTCTTCAATGAAATGAACACATAAGGAAAAAGGAAAAAGGAAAAAGGGGAAGTAAGAAATAATGTTTAGGAAAGGCAATTCAATGTTAAAGCTCCCTCTTAAATGCTTTTATACATAAAATCCTAGCTCTTGAAAGCTAGTTGAATAGTGGCATAAAACATATGCATCATATTATATGATTTTGAGGATCATCACATGAAATTTCCCCTTCCCCATTCCGTAATTATTCATCACATCACTTACTTATTACTTAAGAACTTAGGAAATACTCTTTATCATATGATTTATAACATGTGTAAGGGTAAATTCCCCATGGTAAAACTTAGGAAAATTCTAAAATTAACATTTTATTATGTTATATTATGAGAGATCACTAAGTGTGCACCGCCTAATGGCTCCCCAAGAAGTTGGACCCTCCACTACTAGTAGGAACCTTGCATTGGGATCCATGTACCATGCCTCAAGATCCATGACACTTCATTAGGATCCTTGATGTTGCTTGAGATCCATGTACCCATATTTGGCCCTAACTATACCATTGTTCTTGGGGGATGTGTACTTCATTAGGATATGTGTCACTACAATGGGGTTCATTACAATGCATCGAGTGATGATAGGGATGTCGCATCACCATAATTGCCACGTGGACCACTCAAGGATGGCTCCCTTGCACAAATGGATGCCTTACTCACATGTGTGCATGATTATTCTCTCTTAGACCATGTGTGGGAGGTAGTTGAAGACTTCTAGGACATGGCTACACATTGTCACATGTTATTACATTAGTTACATGTTGTTGTGGCATTGACAAACTATTTTATTGATGAGTTTCCCATCATTGAGGAACTACACATGCCACATTCCTTTGGATTTTCATCTTGGACATCCACATGTGTTGCATGATGTCATGCTTGTTGGGAGGTTATTATATTTTAAAATTTCTTCTTCCTCGCCTCATGGAACTAGTTGGAGGAACACCTTAGTCCTTGGGCCTTGTTGATTATTCTTCACTCAATTGATGGGACATTGGCACTTTTTGAGGGTGTACTTGTCCTTGGCTCTTCTAGACCACATATGTAACTTATGGTTGCACCCTTGATCACTTCTAAGGAGGTCACTCTTGTATTTGAGGATTTTGAGGGTGGTTTTATGGCCACACATTTTATTTGATCATAGATTAGACTTGAGCTCGTGGTTTTAACTCATGGTTTGAGTTAGAAAATTGTATTGATCGATTATATCGAGAAGGATATTAATCTATATAAGGAGGGAGACTCCTCATTTTCATTTGTTGGAGAATATTGAGATATTTTTTACTAAATTATTTTACTTCTTTTATTTTTTCTAAATGTTGTTTTAAGATATTTTCTAAGGCTTGTTAGAAAATTTTGAGGTGTGCTGGAGGATGGAGCTACTATAAGGTGAAACAATGACACCTTGCTCCACTTAAGATGGAAATCAATGTATAATTATCCTGTCTTGTTCCATGTGATCACAATATTGTCTATTTCCTTTGCATTGAGGTAGGATGCCCTAAAACTCTTCTCTCTTACCTTGGCCAAACCTTAAGTTTTCCTTGATAATACTTGAATAGGATTTGAAGATGACAACCTCCCATCCATACTTGAAGAGACCTATTTATCCTAGTTAACACTCGAGAAGCAATCCTCCTTAATGCCCTCACCATTGACTCATCTTTTATGAGGACTTCACCTATAATTTGTTTAGAAATCCAATGGCCTTCTTAGCCATTGGAATTATTGATCTCTTCAACCAAAAACACCAAGAAGACCTTTCATCCTTTCCCCTTCTCTCTTGTTTATTTTCTACAATCCAGGGTTCTGAGAGTTAATCTTTGAATTAGATTGCTAGATCCAAGCTTAATTTTTGTTGTCAAATATTATCTAACTTAAATCCCATTCATGCTAGCAATTTTTTTAATGGTATATATTTAAAGTTGGCATAAGTAGGTTAGTGCACCTAGCTAAAAATGTTGGGTATAGATCTTGTTCTAGCTTGCCATAATTGTGGATCTAATATCCTTTTGGAAAATAAATCTAGGCTACTTCAATGATGTCTTTTTCCTTCGGTTATGTTGTTCATTCTTGGAAAAACTTAGTTTGGTATTGATCTTGCTATCATTTGCTTTCATTAAAGGGATTGGAAATGTCAGGTTATTTTCATGATTAACATGCTTGAAGTAATCAAATCGATGCGATAACTATGTCAATGACTTTCTTTTTGAGTGAGAATATTGGGTTAAAGGCTTACAATCTTCCTTATGTTGGATTTGGAAAATTCATTTGGTAGCCCTATGGAATGATAACACTTTGCATTAATACATTAGTGTGAGTTAAGTGAAACAAACTTGATATCTCAATTGTTTCTCTCATGTGATAAGGGTTCATATGTTACATAGATAGTCAATATTTTTATCTTATACATCATTGTCGAACAATGTTTGAACATAATCATGATCCTTGTGCCCTCCTTAAGTAAACCAAAGCATTAATTGGGTGAACAAACTAGTATTTAAGGAAAATAACTCAATGTTTTTTTTTTAAGGTTATTGTTGAGGGTTTCATATGTGTTTAGTATAGATGTATGATCTTTTTGTAATCTAAAATAGAAAACAATTTAACTCACATATTAAGACACATGTTTAGGCATTCAAGAAGTTAAAGTTTCATTGTTGGTGCAAATATCTTAGTATACACATAGTGCTTTTAATCATTGGGATTGTTCACCAATTTCCATATTGGTATGCTATGATGTATATTTTGGATATATAATTTTTCATAGTTGTAATATATCCAAATAAACATTGAAAGAATGGTTATTGTGCCTTGAATCTTGACATCTCTTGTGACTTTCTAAGCACCGTAGATATACAATATTGTTCACTATTTACTTGAAATAATGTCATAGTTTGACATTTTCTAAACATGTCATTGGACCATTTTTTCCTAGTTACAAATTATCCAAGGTAATGCACCCAATTCACATGAATTTATATGGGGACACACTTTTAATAACTAGATGGAATTTTGAATGTTATAAGTTTACTACATTATACATGACTTGAGTGTCTTCACCATCATTAAAAATAACCGTAGATTTAATATTTTCATGGTTTGACATTGCACTCAATAAATACATACCATAATTATTCTTAGTGTCCAAAATCAAAGTCAACACTTTATACTTAATTGTGAGATGACATCTTGAGGATAATGATTAAAACCCTTGATTTTTATTGCTTATGGAAATATTGAATGAATGATTTAATGTTTCACTATTATGGCCACATTTTCTGCTCCATTCAGGTGTCATTATGCCATTAGATATATACTTTGCCCTTTGTTAGCATCTCATGTTTATTGGTTAATTAAGCAAGTTCCTTTTCATTTTTTAGTCATAAATTTATTGTATGAATAAGCATACTTATATAATATTATCATTTAAATCTTGTTCAAAATTGGCAGCTTGATCTATTATTCATATGCGTTACACTTTATTTGTACCCTAACAGTGAGTAGTGACAAATTGCTAAGTTCTAGTAAATCCAAGTTAGAAACTTCCCTTCCTTTATGACATAGGTTAGCTTGATTTAAAAAGATTTCCCCTCGATTAGGATATCCTTTATGTAGTCTAAATGGTGGGGCAAGGCCACTAAGGTGATAGTGGATGGCTTGCTTGAGGATTACAACCATGCTCTCCTGGTGATGTTAGGAATTTTTTTGATCCAAATGGCTCCAAAAAGGCTCAAAAACCAAAGGTGCCTCAAGAAAGGCTCAAATTTCAAAGTTCTTGAATCTCAACAACAATGGCATCAAGTTGTAGAGATCGTCATTACAAACCCAACGACGCGAACAACATCTTTGGAGTCTGTATGACAATTTTATGACCATCAGAAATTTGCAAAACGTGAGGGGATGTGGGACCTGCTTACCTTATGTGGCGATGAAATCACCTATGGACCTTCGACACATCTCATGCCAACATTGGCCTCATAAAACTATACAAAAAGACAAATAAAAATATTAGAAAAACTCATTAAAAAACAAAACCATTAAAAAAAATACTATATAATAATACCCAAATAAAAGAAAATATCAAAAATATAAAATTGGGGTTTGTTGGTTTTCAAACGATATATTAAAAATTATAAAGAGACATTAAAATATGGTTAAAAACCATATAAAGGCAAAAAAATGATTATGAACAAAAATGTAACCAACGAATACATGGCCTCATTTTATGGTGGTTATTATATTATATAATATGGTTATAATACATAACCATAAACTTAATCTTACGGTCCATTTTAAATCAACGAAAGAGGTCAAAGGGATATTATTAAAGTGTTTGTTAAGTCATGCCATCATAAATGTAACAACTAGTGGAATTTAATATGTGTAAGCAAATGGTTTTCATGGATGGCAGAACTAGGTAAACAACACAACAAAGTTTGGAACCATATGTAACAACGAAACAATAATACCCCAAATAAAAGAAAATGTAAAAAATATAAAATTAGGGTTGGTTGGTTTTCAAACCATATATTAAAAGTGATAAAGAGACATTAAAATATTGTTAAAAATCATATAAAGCAAAAAAAAATGGTTATGAACAAAAATGTAACCAATGAATACATGGCCTCATTTTATGATGGTTATTATATAAACTTAATCTTGGTCCATTTTAAATCAATGAAAGAGGTCAAAGGGATATTATTAAAGTGTTTGTTAATATCGGGTGGAATTTAATATCTTGTAACCATATGGTTTTTTCATGTATCACAAATGTAATAGCTGGTGGAATTTAATATCTTGTAACCATATGGTTTTCATGTATGGTGGAACTAGGCAAACGACAAAACAAAGTTTGGAACCATATGCAAACAATACTCGATCCAAAAATATGTTGGGGCCATGGATTTGAACCCACCATTGGCACATTGAAAACATTTTAATACCAACCTGCCATTAGCGGGTAACTTTGGTTTATCTGCCTCTAACATAATATTTAACCAATGATCCATTGTGTGATGATGGGGGGAGGTTGAACGAAACGAAGATCTTCGAGTGGAGGAGGGACAAAACATTGCACACAAAATAATGACATGAAACTTAGAGTGTGCAAAGGATGTCGAGGCAGTGGAAGCATGTACGACGTGAATTTAAAGAAGAATATTTTCTTATGGAGGGGAGGAATCTTTAGATTCCCTTGGAGGCTAATTTTTAATAGAGGTAGATGCATAAGTATATCAACTTTACACTCATTTTCCTCAGTTTTTTGCCAGGAGTCTAATGGCATGATTAGTTTTCAGATCCGAGTAGCAGATATTCAGTCAAATTGCAGAGAGGAATCTTTATGGAATCATGAGGAATCTAAAAGATTCCCTAAGGGCCAAAGTTTGAGAGTTTCATAATCAAGCTGACTTTATACTCAGATTACTCAATTTTTTGCAAGGAGCGTAGTGGTGAAGCCAGATTTGTCATCTAAGCAGTAGAATTCTAGTCAACCAGTGAGAAGGAACCTTTGGGGAATCTTTAAGATTCCCGAGGGTCCAGATTTTGACTGTGTTAGAAAGGGGTCGAGTTTACAGTCATTTAACACAATTTTGCGCCATGAATTCAACAATGCAATCCATTTATTTAGCAGAGCCATGCATTTTCAGGCCATCCCCAGAAGTGGAGGTATATGATGCAGTGATGCCATGTCTTTCTTTTGATTTGCTGAGAAGATGATTTTGATATTGAGATCCTTGTTACCATTCTGTTGGAGGATACTTGTATGCCACTTCATGTGAGAATTTGATAACTTGTCATGCTAAAGGAGGGCCCATATGAGCGAGAGTTCCTATAGGAGAATGTCTTGTGGAGATACATGCCACTCTAGTTGAGGGAGTTTATCCTTGTAATGAAAAAGAATGCACCATGTATTCATCATCATCTTGTAGCATTTAATGAAGCAACCTCCCCACTCTTGGCACTAGCCCCGAAGACGTAACCCACACTGGGTGAACTCCATTATCAATGCGTGTATGCGCTTTGATTTGATGGTTGTCATTATGTTTCTTCTTCTTTAAAAGTATGCACCTGTTTTTTATTCATACCTTTCATATGAAATTATGCTAATATCATAGAAGTGAAAGAGCTTGGTTAATTCGGTAGCTAAGAGATCTAGATCATTTTCCCTCTAGCACAGACTTTGAGTGGTAACAGGGTTCTCTTATTACTTATAAATAACGACATATTACTACTTATTAAAGGTGTGAAGTGCATTATATTTGGAGCTTAGCTCACTCATATGTCACCCAAACTTGAGAAGGATTAGAACAAGAGTAGATCCCTAAGTACATAACACCCTCATGTATGAGAAAAAAGGAATAGCGTAAGTTACAATTGCATGTATCTCTAACAATAAGAAACACCTCCCTTCAATGACTAGTGATGCTAAAGCAATGTGTATTTCGATTTCTCAATCAATGTTTTTGTTTGTTTTTTACAACCTTTACATCACTACTACTTGTGTAGCTTTGGATTTTAATGTTGGGGGCTTAATTGAAACACACTAGATCCCATTACAATAACTGACAAAGAAGGCTCCTAGCTAATACAAAAAGGAAGAACAATATCCAGACAATAGTTCATTTCAAAGTCCCCTTTGACATCAATTTTTTGAATTCCTAGAAACAATCTAAGTTCCCTAATCTATCTTTTGGAAGAGTTTTATTAAATATGTCTGCTAACTAATTCTTAGATCGACGAAATCCAAATAGATGAATCATTTTTTCACAATATCTTGAATGAAACAATGTGAAATGTGTATGTGTTTGCTTCTACTATGGAATACTAAATTCTTCGTCATGTAGATTGTGCTTTGGTTATCACAATAATCTTTGATGAGCTTACAAATTTCCATTCCCAAGGCCACAAACACTCTTTCCATTCATATGATTTATGCATTTAGTGATGATGGTGCAATATAGTCTACTTTAGTTTTGGATAGAGAAACATGGGTTTATTTCTTGCTACTCCAAGAAATAAGCTTCTTGCAAAGAGAAAGGAATAGCCAAAAGTGCTCTTTCAATCATCCAAGGTGCTTGCCTAGTTTGCATATGGGTATGTTTTGATATTGGAATCATTAGTAGCATTATAAAACAATCCAAAAATATTGTACAATGAGGTTAGCAACCAAACTTACGATGAACATGATGTTTGATCTTGTGGCAATAAGATAAATAAGGTGACCAATTAGAGATCTATAAAGACTGACATTACAAAGTGGAATTTCATTTTCCCTTGTCAATTTACTCCTAAAAATAGGAATTCTCACAAGTGCACAACCATGCATGCTAAATTACTTCAACAAGTCTTCAACATATTTGAATTAACAGACAGATATACCTACAACTATTTGATTGATTTACATACAGAAAAAATATTACAATGCTCCCAAATCATACATCTCAAACTTAGTTTCTCTTTGAAATCATTTGAGAGAGGGAATGAAGTGCCCATAAATATTACATCATTGATATATAAGGAAAGAGCAGTGAAATCTAATTCAACAACTATTGTTTAGAAAGTGCTCTTAGAAGAACACTTAACAAGGCCATGAACATGACGATATTTATCTATCATAGAGTACTAAGTTGCAAGGGCTTGTTTGAGGCCATAAAGCACCTTCTTATGCCTATAATATTTTCCTTCTTCACCTTTAACAATGGAGCCCTGTGGTTGTTCAACATAAATTTGTTCCTTCAAACATCCATTTAAGAAAGCAATTTTGACATCCATCTAATATAACTAAGGTGTTATATAAAGGAAGGTTTCAATTATTGTTGCAGAGGTAAATGTAACATCATAGCCAATGCCTTATTATGATACATCTTTTTGCCACTAATCATGGCTTATATTTTGAAATAATACCATCCGTATTGAACTTTAGCTTATAAATCTAGTTTACTCCAATAGTGGATTTTCTATGAGGGAGATCAACTAATCCCCATGCATCATTCTTCCCAATTTTTTACATCTCATCCTTCTTGGCTTGCACCTATGGTTTATTAGTATAAGGTTCTTTAAAATTAAAAGGTTCAACATATACAAAAAATAAAAGACTATAATTTTCCATATAAATTTCTTTTTGCCTTAACTATTGCCTTGTAACTCTTCTCTTAAACTCTTCATCCAACCTTTGAGGTGGAGGATGGTGCTTTAGCATTATTGTGCCCAATTTTTTTTGTGATATGGTAGATACAAAAGCCTTTGGTGATGAACTCAATAAAAGTGAGCTTGTATTTCTCATTTTAGATGGTTGTGTTGTTTATTAGTTATCATCAAATGTTGAATCTCCATGTGTTAAGTGATCACCATATTCTCATCTTCATCATTGCTATAAACTTTTCCCTCATCAAATATTACATCTATACTAACATATAGCTTGTTAGCAAGAGGATCATAGCATCTGTAAACTTTAATTTCTTTTGAATACCTAATGAAAATACATCTCATAGATTTTCCATCTAAATTTTCCCTTTGTTGTGCAAGTATATGAAGAAAGCATACAAAACCAAACATTTTTGGATGGGAAACACTTACTTTTTTACCAAACCAAGCTTCATAAGGAGTGGAATATTTTATCATCTTTTTAAGACTTCTATTGAGGATTTATATGATTGAATGGAATAAATATACCTAATACTTGTTTGGCAAATGCATTTCCTTCAACATACACCTATAAATATCTATAGTTGTTATGTTTTCCCTCTCCAGTACTCCACTTTGTGGAGCAGTAGAAGTTGAAGTTGATTTCTTCTTTATGCCATGTGAGGTACAAAATTCTTTAAATTCATCAAAGATGAATTTCGCGCCTCTGTCAATTCTCAAAACTTTCAAATAATATTATGAATCCTTCTGAACAAATGCTTTACATTTTTGAAAGCAACTAAAAGCTTGAGACATATACCTAATACATCATTAAAAAATCACCTACAGAGAAAACAAAATTCCTGCTCTTTTCAAGAGACAAAGGTTTGTGGGAAACACTTACTTTTTCATGAACCCAAGCTTCATAGGGAGTGGAATACTTTACTAGCTTTGTAGGACTTCTATTGTGGATGTATATGAATGAATGGGATACATCTATCTGACACTTGTTTGGAAAATGCACTTCCTTTAACATACACCTAAAAATATCTATAGTTGTTATGCTTTTCCTCTCTAGTAATCCTTTTATGGAGAAGTATAAGTTGTAGTTGATTTCTTCTTTATGCCATGTGAGGTACAAAATTATTTAAATTCATCAAAGATGAAACTTTCACCTCTACCAATTCCCAAATGAATCCTTCTTAACAAATGATTTACATTTTTGAAAGTAACTAAAAGCTTGATACGTATACCCATGACATCATTGAAAAATCACTTACAAAGAAAACAAAATGCTTGCCCTTGCTAAGAGAAAAGGTTTTGTGGAAAACACTTACTTTTTTAGCAAACCAAGTTTCATAAGGAGTGGAATAATTTGCTAGCTTTGTAGGACATCTATTGAGGATGTATAAGACTGAATGGACTACATATACCTAATACTTGTTTGGCAAATGCATTTCCTTCAATAGACACCTATAAATCTCTATAGTTGTGATGTTTTTCCTCTCTACTACTCCATTTTGTGGAGGAGTATAAGTTGTTGTTGAATTCTTCTTTATGCCATGTGAGGTGCAAAATTATTTAAATTCATAAAAGATGAATTCCACACCTCTATCAATTCCCAAAACTTTCAAATAATCATGAATCCTTCTCAACAAATGCTTTACATTTTTAAAGCAACTAAAATCTTAAGACATATACCCAAGACATCATTGAAAAATCACCTACAAAGAAAAAAAATGCTTGCTCTTGCTAAGAGACAAAGGTTTTGTGGGGCCATAGATATCTACATCTGCTAGAGCCAAAGGTTCATGTGCTAAAAAATGACAATAGGGAGAAATATCTCCTTATCCCTTCCCTATTGCATGCCTTTCACATACTTTTCAACTTTGAGAATGAAGGAATAGTGGTCCAAAATTAAGCTGCCCAAACCTCTCATGCCATATCCAAAACTAATCAGTTGTGGCCTTCAAGCAATCAACATTAGTTTGCATTCTTAATAATAATAAAATGTTATCTATTTGTTGACAGTTTTGGACCTGCCAACATTCAAGGGGATCTCACTGGTAAGAAGTCCTAAGTAGACCTCAGACCATTTGGAGTAGGAGTCCCAACAATGGGTGGTAATGTAGTGCCTTGAATGCGGTAGCGCGCAGATGTAACTATGATAGCTTTGGTCGGAAGCAAGTGTGTGACCTTGCAGTGAGTTAAGTGAGATGCATTGGGGTTCTAACACATGGAGGGGAAAGGAATTTTGCCCCGTATAGGCTTGTAATAGTATGGATCCTAAAAGGAACACACGAACGAAATGACATCACAAGCTGAAAGCGGAATAGTCCACAAACCAAAGTGACAAGTTAATCCAACAACATGCCTTCAATAAGATTCATTCAATTTCATACAAAATAGTTCATACACAAATGCGTAAGTAAAAAAAAATACATTGCTAAAGTAACTAGAATAGTCCAACTACAATGAAAACATATGCATGAAAATGTGCTGCCTCAGTTATATTATTAAGTGAAAGTTTCGTCCATACATACACCATTGACAACCATTGGCCCCAATAGTGGAACATTACGGTCAACACCGCTTGCTCCTCCAAAGAAGTGTACTCGCTCTATGTTGTGGAGAAGCCAAGGCTCGTCACATTACTCTCGAAGCCTTCTCTAAGCCAAAGACTAGCCAAAAGCTTGGATCCCAAAAGCCTCTACTATGAGTTATGAGGTTCTATATATAACAAAGGGTGGGGTGACCCTTGACATTTCCCTTTGACTCTTTGACTACCTTCATGACTCTTCAACTCCTTTACAAATAACTCTTTACATTACATAGTGACTATTCACATTCCACTAATGACACTTGGAATTCACTTACAATATATTTACAAATAATATACAATTTCCAAATATACCCATGTGGGCCAAAATATGCTTGAGTCAGCCTCACAAGACAAACACCATCACTCAGAAGCTTGGGGAAAGACCAACTCGGCAACATCCTCTTGATGGTATTCGGTGATGAACTGATACCAAGCTTTGTACTGCGCTATGGTGTCCCCATATTGTTTGGTGATGTCTTTCTAGAAATAGACTCTTGCGTCCATGGCTTCTCGGTATATGGTCTTTGACCCTTTTTCCAACTCATCTTGAAGCATGCACAACATTGTCCTGAGTGTGGTTGGACCACCGACGTACCTTTGCATGTTTTTTGCGCTCATCTGCAAGTCATTGTTGGTGGCCTCTTGCATCAACTGATCCAAGATCTTTTACTTATAGATGCATCAGAATTACATGTAACATAGCTAATTAATCAAGGAACTTAAAATCACATAAAATAATGGGGAAATAACAAGATAAGCATGAAACCATGACACAAATATTTGATTACAGATTTCATCCAATTTGGACTACGTCTCCGGGCCTTGCTCAATACTGGGGAGGCCTTCATTCATTAAGTGGCATAAAAAGAGATAAAAGTACAAGCAACATTCATTTACAATCCTTATACCTCCAAGCTGGAAGATGGGTGAAGAATGGAGATCCTAGCTTCAGAAACAGATAGTACCACTAAAATCCTGACAAAAAATCGTGTAGAATCGCCTTTTTGGACACCCAATTCGGAGAAATGAAGCTTCTACACCCTCTCGGAACCTCCCTACTGCTCAAGGTGAGGTTGGGTTACTACTGCGTACACTGATTTTCTCAAATCCTAAGCCAGTCCCCACTTTTTCTTGTGTGGACCGTCCCAGATATATATACTTGATCAGCTGACTCCTCAATCCCGGGCAGTTCCCAATAGATAACAAGTTTAGCAGGTGGGTGCTTCCAACAGAGATTCTCGGGCCATAGGTAACAAATCTGTCAAACATAGAAGAACTGCGCTTGACACCTTTTCTCACATGAATCAACATATAACCTGAACCCGACGACATTATCAGCGCTAATAAACCATCACAAATCGTAATCGGTCGGAACCAAGCTGTTCCTCCATAATGGCCACTGCAAGATGTGATGTGTGATGTGCAATCCGATAGACCCGATGAGTTTCCAAAGCCACGCTCTATACCATATCACATCTAGGAGTATTGGAAAAGTGCAATCGGTGGAACCGATGGGTCTTATTGTTTAAGAATGCGTGTTGTGGATATGCGATTGTGATATCACGATTGCAACCCTGACTATCAGGCGCCGATTCTATAAGCACTTCCCTTTGTGATTGTGATATGCGATTATCGCATCACATCCTGACTCTGCGGGGCCTATTATGTGAAACTGATTCGCCTCCGATCTGCGATTGCAATATCACAATCACAACCTAGTAGTGCTGGGGCTGATTCCTTAACCACAAACCTTTGCCTTTTTCAATTAGTGAAATGCGGGGCCAATGGTGCCTTTGCCACTTGGCACTTCCCCATTCGCTGAAGAGTTTTTCCACGTCATCTTCTCTTTCCATTTGTCCAAGTCAAACCTAACTTTGACTTGCTCTAACTTCTTCATATGAGCTCGGATTTCAAGGGTCGTTCACACCATTAGAATGAGGATGACGAGAACTTCGATCTGATGTTAAGTTTATAGAGTTTCTATCATTTTTTCCACTTTGAGTTTTGAGCCTTTTTACCATGCCACTGGTACTTTTTAGAGATCCACCTAGATCAATCCTCCCCACTAAGAGCTTTTGGACTGCCAAAATCCCTTTCAGTCAATTGGGAAGTGAGGAAATTTCTCCCTCACTTTTTCTTTCTCCATCCATCAAGCTTTACTCGGATGCATTCCTTTGAAGCCAACACGAATGTACTCCACATCTCCCCATCACGAAGTTCTGGTTTTCCTGTCGATTATGATATCTTCGAGAAACTTCTCTAGATACTCTGGTGCAAAATCACCCACTGTAGGAATCTGTGAAACCTCTTCGGTACCCATAATTAATGGAGATTCATAAAGCTTCAGGTTTTCAACGTTCACTATTGAGTACATTTTCATATAAGCGGGCATGTCAAGGCAAAAAGAATTATCTCCAATATTTTCCAATATGGTTAAGGGACCATATCGAATGGGTTTCAATTTCTTCCCTTCCCCCTTCATTCTATCCTTGCTGATGTGGAGCCATATGTTGTCCCCAACTTGAAATTGATGGTAAACTCGGTGCTTATTATGTCAAGCTTTATACCGAGCCTGACTCTTCTCCAACTACTCCTGTACTACCTGATGAATCACCTGTATCCGCTGAATAAACTTTCGTGCTTTGTCCTTATCATCTCGTCCATTGCCATCCTCATATTTCCCAAATACCATGTCTAAGGGATCCCTTGGTAGATAACCAAAACATGTATCGAATGATGAGGTATGTGTGGATGAATGTGCTACTTGATTGTATGCATGCTGCACATAAGGAAGCTGTTCATCCCACAACATGGGGATGTTTTCCACAATAGCCTCATAACAAGTGTACCACGGTGTGGTTGACGACCTTTATCTTCCCATCGGTCTGTGAATGAAATATCATACTTCTTTTCAGTTTAGTTTCCATCATTCTCCATAAGTTGGTCTAGAACTCTCCAAGAAAGTGAGAGTCTCGGTTGACACAATAGATGTGGGCAACCCAAAATGGACCCACACATGCTGAAAGAAAAGATAACAAGTCTACTCAATAGTGACCTTCTTTTTACAAGGCATTAAAATACACATTTTACTAAAACGATCCATGACGACATACAAATAGTTGTGACCTTTCCTAGACATTGGAAAACCACCTACAAAATCCATGGACACACTTTCCCATGGTCGAGTCAGAATAGGGAGTGGTGGGTAGAGCCCAAATTTTCTATTAGAGGGCTTTGAAACAAAACACAAAACACAACCCTTTACAAAATGAGTCATAATGTTTTTCATATGAGGCCAAAAACAAAACCTCTGTAAATGACAGAAAGTTTTTTCAACCCAAAAATGGCCAGACACAAGAGAGGTATGAGCCTCTTGAATTACATGTACCCTTTCATCAATGGGTATACACAGTTTGCCAAGGCGATACAATAGTTTTCCCTGCAAATAATAATTGTCCACCTGCGGTCCACGAGTCAGTTTTGCATAAATCTCTTTAAAATCATTATTGTTAGCATATTGTTCAACATAACTTTCTAACGATAAAGAAGCATTTTGTAAAACTACATATGCCGAAATAGGAAGGCGAGAAAGCATATCTGCTACTTTGTTGCTGGTGCCCTTCTTGTATTTTATTACTAGATGAAATTGCTGGAGGAATCCCATCCATCTGAAATGACAGGCTTTTTGAAGCTTGGTCTGTGCCTGAAGGTACTGCAAGGGCTAATGATCTGTATGGATGATGGTCTCCTTGCGGATCAGGTAGTGTTTCCACTTCTTTATACTATGAACCAAGGTGTACAACTGCCTGGCATATGTGGGATAATTCACAATAGCCTGGTAGAAAGTCTCTGCATGGTAACATACATGCTTCTTTTGTTGCATCAATATAGTGCCCATGTCATATTCGCTAACATTTGTCTCAATCTCAAAAGGCTGTTGAAGGTATGGTAAGGCTAGCACTGTTGTTTTGTTGATATTCTCTTTCAACGTGTTGAAGGATTTCTGTTGCTTTCCTCCCCATTGAAAGGCCTGCTTCACGCTTGTTAATGCGTGTAAGGGGGTTGCGATAATAGAGAAGTTCACAATGAACCTTCTCCAATACTGTACCACACCCAAAAAGCTTCGGACCTTTGTAACATTTGTAGGCTTAGGCCACTTCATAATCACATCTACTTTAGAGGGATCTATTTTCAATTTCCCATTACCAACTATCTGACTTAAATAAACCACAAAGGCCTTCCCATAATCACACTTTGACAGTTTTATATACAATTTATCATTTTTCAAAACATCAAACACTTTCTTCACATGATGTACATGTTCATCCCATGTCCTACTATAAACAAGAATATCGTCAAGATATACAAGCACAAAATTATCAAGAAAAGGTCTAAACAGATCATTCATTACCCTCATAAACGTGGTCGGAGCATTACACAGTCCGAATGGAATCACCATCCATTCGAACAACCACTGCTTGGTTTTGAATGTAGTCTTTCAAATGTCTTGTTCTGCAACTCTAACTTGGTGATATCCACTACGCAAATCCAGTTTTTTAAAATAGACAACAGATTTCAACTGATCTAATAATTCATCAATGCAAGGGAGAGGGTATTGATTCTTCACCCTAATTTTGTTTAGTGCCCTGTAGTCTATGCACATTCTCCATGTGACATATTTCTTTGGCACCAACACAATTGGTGAGCCGCACGAAGAAGAAATAGGTATGATGACCCCTTGACTTAGCAATTCGCGCACCTGTTCCTTGATCTCCTCCATCTCAATATAAGCCATCATGTACATGCCAATATTCCATAAAGGAGCATCCTATTGTAAATGGATCTCATGTTGGATTTCCTATTTTGGGGGAAATCCTCTCAGTTCTTGAAACAATCCATCATAGTCAGAAATAATTTCTAACAATTCTTTCTTATCATCAGGATCAAAACCTTTGAAAGCATTAGCAGTCTCGACCTCTTTCTGTCTCACACCATGAGTAGGAACCCTTTACTGGAATTAACCAATGGTTTAATTTGTCCTGCACTTACAAGACTAGAACTAACTTTCGTATGATGAGCTCTGACTATATATTCTACCCCGTCCTTCATGAGGTGGTATTTATTTTTGTGTCGAAAGAAAATTGCCTTTCTATCATATAGATACAGACTTCCCAAGATAATTCCACAGATATCCAAAGGCACAACATCTAACTCTACGTCATCAACTAATTTGGAAGCAATAACAAATCTAGCCCAACACTGCTTAGTTACTTGTAATTTTGCTTTATTGCTTACCCAACCAAGCGGGTATGGACTCGGATGAGGCTTATTTTCGAGGCCTAACTTTTTCACTAAGGACTCTGAGAGTAAATTTTCTTAGGAACTTGAATCGAACAGAGTTTCCAAATTGTGTGTTTTATAATAACCCTAATGTGGAATAATTCAATTCTCTTTCGCTCATTATTTACAGGATCATACAAATAACTAGTACTTGCAATTGAATCAAAATTATTACTAACAGAAAGAGTATCTCTTGTGCCCACGGCTGTGATCAATGTCTCGTCACCTGAATATGATCCAAGGTCCTACTGTGCTATTGCCACTATTTTCTGCTTCCCCTTTCCGCTAAATCTCTTTGGCCTCAGCCTGGATGTAGGTTCCAACGATGGTCCTTGTCATGACCTTCTCTCTTGCAATGAGTGCAAGATGGCATTGCTCCGTCCCCTTTCTTGGCTGCGGCAATATTCTTATCCCTCTCTCTGCCTTTCTTCTGGAATTTTCCATGCTGAGGTTTGAAAGGTGTTTTCTTGGCTTGATCATCTCTGTCATTCTTTCCTCGGCTTTCAAGATGAATGGCCTTTACATTTTCTGCATTAATCATAGTAGGCTCGAACAATAACAATGAGTGTCTTATGTAACTATGTAACACACCAACATACTTAGTTACAGTCTCGGGCATATCTAATGAGATTCCCAAATTCAATGCTTGTTTCCAATATTCTTTAGTGAAGCTTTGCACATTTTTTCCTTTATCTTGCCTTAGGTATTTCCATTCCATTAGTTCCTTTTGTTTATAACCCAAAGGGTAAAATTGGTATTTCAATGCAGAAATAAAATTGGACCAAAAGGAAAGAAGGCTACCCAACGTTTTGCTGCCCTTTTGCAACTTGCTCTCCCACCAAATGAGAATAGTGCCACTCAGCCAAAGAGATGCTAACTAGAACTTTGCCTCATCTTCTTCAATCTACTGAATATGGCATAAACCTCTATCTGCCTTATCCAATTGTTAAGTTTTTCTACAATACACTCACCATTGTACATGGGCAGGTCAAACTTTACATCAAGCTTGAAGAATGGTTTCTTAGATGTATGTTTGGAATCACAATTAGAGTGATGAGAAATATCACTTGAAGAAGGAGAGGGAGGAGGCTCTTCTCCTCCACCTTCATGATTTTATGATCTATTGTCATTGACATCTTTCTTCTCATGCCCAAATGCCTTTTCATACTTGAAAATAACTTGTCCACTTTCTCTACCATATTGTAGAATACCTTGTAGAAATTATGTTCCTCTTCCCAACAAGCTTCTTCATTGGCCATGTTTCTTCTTCGTTGTGCATGTCCTGCTTCGGGATCAAAGGACTCAAGCTTTCCTTTGCCTTTTCATAGCTTGTTCCGGGTTAGCATATACTCATGCAATTCACATCGACAAAGACCTTCTTTGATACCAAACTTGATCCAATATCTTTTACATATAGATGCATCAAAATTACATGTAACATAGCTTATTAACCATGGAACTTAAAAGCACATAAAACAATGTGGAAATAACAAGATAAGCATGAAACCATGACACAAAGATTTGATTACGTAGTTCATCCAATTTGGACTACGTCTCTGGGCCCTGCTCAATAGTGGGGAGGCCTTCATTCATTAAGTGGCATAAAAAGAGATAAAAGTACAAGCAACATTCATTTACAATCCTTATACCTCCAAACTAGAAGATGAACGAAGAATGGAGAGCCCATCTTTAGAAACAGATAGTACCACTGAAATCCCGGCGAAAAATCATACATAATCACCTTTTCGAACACCAAATTCGGAGAAATGAAGCTTTTGCACCCTCTCGAAACCTCCCTACTGCTCAAGGTGAGGTTCTAGCCTGTTGCTAGGTCGGGTTACTACCCCGAACACTGATTTTCTCAACTTCTAATCTAGTCCCCCCATTTTTCCTATGCAGACCGTCCCATATATATACTTGATCAACTGACTCCTCAGGCCCGGGTAGTTCCCAACAGATGACAAGTTTAGCAGGCGAGCACTTCCAACAGAGATTCTTGGGCCGCAGGTAACAAACCTGTCAAACATAGAAGACCCTATAGAAAATCTGATGTAGGTTAACCCAATAATGAAATATAAATCAAAGCAGAATACTATAACCTATTTCTACTATGAATTTGCGGAAGCTTAAAGATCGAGCTGAACAATATAACCAGAAGAAGAAGAATCAATAGCACAATACACATGAAAATACTTTGGGGAAAACCTCAGCTAAAAACCCCACACTATTGTATTGTCATACATGGTGGAGATACATAGGAATTATACAAAGCCTTAGCTCTCACAACTAGCCAAATCTCAGTACAATCCTCACAGATGCTCAGAGGAAATCTTGGCTTCTCTCCAGCCTTCCTCTCTGCCCTTCAAGCTCTTATTTCCTTGCATCATTCCTAGTGGATGATTAGCCTTCAACCAAGTGCAAAACCTCTCTCAAAACTGCGTAATCCTCAAGGATAAATCCTTGGTTACATGAATGAGTTTTCTCTTTGAGAAAACAAATGCAACTGATAGCACACTGTCCTTGACTTTAATCTCAACTGGGTCTTTATCAGAATAGACATGCATGAGTTTCTGATGAGGGAATCTTCAATTAACTGGAGTAGCACTAGTTGAGTGCATGCATGCATCAACTAACTGTTAACTCACTATTAGTTCCTCAAACAATTGGAAATAATTTAACTGGACTTAACTCAGTAATTAGTTAACTAATTACAACTCAATATAACTCAATCTATCTCCTTAATTTAAGGGCTAACTCTTGCATGACTTTAAAAGAACTTCTAATTGAAATTCTCCAACTAATAAATCAAAGATAAATTAATATTCCAAGTAGCTGTTAGACAAATTCAATTTTAATTCACAATTTAATTTAAGGACAAATTAAATTGGAATATTCTTGTTGCCATATTTCAACACTCCCTTTCAACAAGAAAGGGATTATCTGCCACCCCAATCCTGTCTCTATGGAACTCGAATTTACACTTTGACAATTCCTTTATCAAAATGTTAGTGTCTTGCTCCTTTGTCAAAATATACTGCAGCAATATGATCCTCCTCGCTACATAGTCTCTGAGATGATGATACTAGATTTTGATGTGCTTTGACCTATCATGAAACACTGGATTCTCAGAGAGTTTGATACAACTTTGATTATCACAATAGATCACAGTTGGATCCATCCTCTGATCAAACAAACCAACTAGGATTTTTTGCATTCAGATGGCCTCACATGCTGCCTGACTTGCAGCCATGTATTTTGCCTCTGCCGAGCTGAGTGCAACTGACCTCTATTTCCTGTTGTACCAAGAAACTGCCGCTGACTCGAGGTTGAAAATCCCTCCTGATGTGCTCTTTTGATCTAATGGAGTCCCTATCCAGTCTGCATCAGTGAAGCCCTGTAGCTTCACTCCCTCTGTCCGTCTGTACCATAATCCATACTAAGATGTGCCTCTGAGGTATCTCAATACATGCTTTGCTGCCTTCTAAAACATCTTGGTAGGCTGAACCATCACTTGACTTAGTTGGTTCACTGCATAGCACAAATCTGGTCGTGTGTTCACTAAGTACATCAGTGAATCCACAAGCTGCCTATACACAGTAGCCTCTACCACTTCTCTTGAAGTAGCAACCTCCTTCCTCCAGTTACCTGCTAGAGGAGTCTGCATGGGCTTGCACTTCTCCATGTGGAATCTCTTGAATATCTCGTTGGCATACTTGTCCTGAGACACAAACAACTCCCCATCCTTCTACCACACTTCCATGCCAAGGAAGTAATGCATGATACCCATGTCTTTCATCTCGAATTCTCTTGCAAGGTCCTCCTTGCAAGACATGATCAACTGATCATCACCAGTCAATATGAGGTCATCAACATAAAGTGCGATGATCAACAACTTACCTTTCACCACAATGTGGTAAGGTTCACATCCGCTTCACTCTTTGTGAAGCCCAACCTGGTGAAGTAGTTGTCTATCCTGGTGTACCAAGCATAAGGTGCTTGCTTCAATCAATATAATGCTCTCTTGAGTCGGCACACATGCGACTCACGATTGAAGGTCCCAAAACCTTCCGGCTGCTCTATGTACACCTCTTCCTCAATCTCGCCATTGAGGAATGCATTCTTCACATCCATATCATGGATCTTCCAACCCATCTGTAATGATAGTGCCAACATAGATCTGATAGATGAGTACCTTGTGATAGGAGCAAAAGTCTCATCATAGTCATTCCCCTTGACCTGTGAAAAGCCACGGGCAACAAATATTGCCTTATGCTTCTCCACACTACCATCAACAGCTTGCTTTACCTTGGAAAGCAAACGAGAACTCACAACTGACTTGTTCTTTGGTCTTGGAACCACGTCCCAAACACTGTTACCAACTATAGAGTCATACTCCTCCACCATAACATCAACCCAAATCGGCTACTGCACTGCTTCATCAAAGGAAAATGGCTCAGCCTCAACACATTCCCCAGCAAGGGCCATGTATCCAGTGTCCCTCTCAGGTGACCTCCTCTGTCTATGTTGAGAAGATGGTGCTCCCACATTCTCGCTCGCATCCTCCAACAATATGTCATCTTCTCTTGTGTGCTTCCATCCATCTCTAGAAGACTCTGCTTGAGTCTTCGTAGCTATTCCAACTCTTTGGAAGGCCAAGGAGAGAGAAGCTCACCATATCATCATTAGCAGTAGTTATTCCCACACTGCCAAGCTCATCTCTGTAGGTGGTGAGCTTGTTCAGATATGTGGAAATAATATCGCCCTTCTCCATCTTGATTCTTCGAAGCTTATCCTTGAGTGCCAATTTCCTCTGGTTGCTACTGTTCTGGTAAAGGTCCTTCAGTGTTTTCCACATTGAAAATGGAGTATCCTTCACATGGAGACTTGAGACAATATGGTCTTGAACTCCCTCAAGGATGATTCATCTCGCCTTCGCCACACACTTCTTCCACTCAACCAACTCTTGTGCATTAGTTGAAGTTGGCTTTGGGATTTCTTGATCAATGAATTCCTTCGAGCCATTGTCTTCTAATGCAAGCTTCATTCTATCTTTCCATGCTATGTAATTCGAGCTACCTTCCAAGGCATACTCGAGTCTCAAGCCATAGAATGCCAATGGCCAACCTTGAAGTATGATATGAATTCGATTTGCACCTGCAACCCCGAACGTCAAACTTCGAATTCTCTTCTCAGTATATTGTTCTTAGCTCCGATACCATGTAAAAAATCTGATGTAGGTTAACCCGATAATGCAATATAAATCAAAGCAGAATAGTATAACCTACTTCTAATATCAATTTGCGGAAGCTTAAAGATCAATCTGAACAATATAACTAGAAGAAGAAGAATCAATGGCACAATACACATGAAAATACTTTCGGGAAAGCCTCATCTAAAAACCCCACACTATTCTATTATCATAAATGGTGGAAATACATAGGAATTATACAAAGACTTAGCTCTCATAACTAGCCATCTCTCAGTACAATCCTCACAGATGCTCACATGAAATCTTGGCTTCTCTCCAGCCTTCCTCTCTTCCCTCCCAGCTCCTATTTCCTTGCGTCGTTCCTAGTGGATGATTAGCCTTCAACCAAGTGGAAAACCTCTCTCAAAATTGCGCAATCCTCAAGGATAAATACTTGACTGCATGCATGCATTTTCTCTTTGAGAAAGCACATGCAACTGATAGTACACCGTCCTTGACTTTAATCTCAACTGGGTCTTTCTTAGATTAGACATGCATGAGTTTGTGATGAGGGAATATTCAGTTAACTATAGTAGCATTAGTTGAGTGCATGCATGCATCAACTGACTGTTAACTCACTATTAGTTCCTCAAACAGTTTGGAACTAATTTAACTAGAGTTAACTCAATAAATTGAGTTAACTAATTACAACTCAAATATAACTCAATCTTATCTCCTCAATTTAAGGGATAACTCTTGCATGACTTCAGAAAGACTTCTAACTTGAATTTTTCCAGCTAATTAATTCAAAATGAATGAATTAATTATTTCCAACTAGCTGTTAAGACTAAATTCAATTTTAATTTACAATTTAATTCAAGGACAAATTAAATTGGAATATTCTTGTTGCGATATTTCAACAGAACCATCCTTGACACTATTTTCACATGAATCGACATATACCCCGAACTTAATGACTTTATCAGTGCTGATAACCCCATTGCACATCACGATCGGTTAGAACCAAGGTGTTCCTCCATAATGGCCGTTCCAAGATGCGATGTGCGACCTTGCAGACCCGACAAGTTTCCAAAACCACTCTTTATATCATATTGCATCCCGGAGTATCGAAAAATCACAATTGGCAAAACCAGCTGGTCTTATTATTTAAAAATGCGTGCTGTGCGATATGTGATTGCGATATTGCAATTGCAACCCTAATTGCTGAGGGCCGATTCTATAAGCACTTCCCTTTGTGATTGCGATATGCAATTATTGCATGGCATCCTGACTTTGCTAGGGCCGATTCTTTAAAACTGATTCACCTATGATCTACGATTGCGATATCGCAACCACAACCTGGTAGTGTTGGGGATGATTCATTAACCGCATACCTCTACCTTTTTCGATCAGTGAAATGTGGGGCCAATGGCACCCTGCCACTTGGCGCTTCCCCATTCGTTGAAGAGTTCTGCCACGTCATCTTCTCCTGCCACCTGTCCAAGTCAAACCTAACTTTGACTTGCTCTAACTTCTTCATATGAGCTCGCATTCGAGTGTCATTTGCATCATTGGAATCAAGATGACGAGCACATTGATGTGATGATAAGTTTATAGATTTTATACCACTTTGAGTTTTGAGACTTTTTACCATGCCACCGATACTTTTAGAGATCCACCTGGATCATCAACTGTTCCATGTACTTGTCGAACTCCATCTAGACTTGGTTCTTCTTAATGGCTTCAGTGAGGGAACTAATTGAAGGGATCCTATGTGTCCTCATCATGACATCCACAACTATGCATAGGAAGCCTCAATGCTATTGATGAACGAAGGTAATTTCTCAGAGTTCTGGATGAACATCTGGATCCATGATTTCTGTAGCTCTACCCGTGCATTCATTATCTTGTGCAAGTAAAGTGAGGCTCCCTTGTATCTCATTATCCATTCTTGTACGTGTGTAATAGCAACATGTATGCCTCTAAGAGTTTGGGAAATCTTCATGCACCATTGCTGAAAACCATGTAGATGGGAAACTACCTTGTGCATGGTGAAAAATCCGTCATAAAATTTCCACATGGTGGTCTCAAGAGTCAATACTTCAACAAGTATCACATTCCTCATTTCTGCCACAAAAGATCATGCAGATTGTTCTACCCTCTGCCTAGCCTCTTGAAAGTCCTTCGCCATCCGATCATTCTCTGCTAACAAGAACTTAACACTTGAGCTTGTAGCTCCTACATAAGCCTTTGAGGCATCGGCCATGGTAGCTAGATGTCTTCTAACATTCGACGCAATCACCCTTTCCTCCATATGTGTAGGTGATGTGGGATAATCTGGGAAATGCTTTCTGTGTCCTTGTATAGTTCTCCATTGTGACTCAAAAAATGATAGATTATACACATCCATCACCGGATCATCATCAAGGAGAATACCCTCTCCTTGCTCGCTTGAGGCTGTTTCCGATTCTAGAGGTGGTGGAGATTGAGGGGTGACCTCAGATGTTCTCTACATGAGGTCGATATCTTGGTCCTGTGGCTCCTGTTCCAACTCCATATTCGTTGCTTCAACCATTTTCTCAATTTGCTGAGCAAGTTCCCGAACTTGCACCTGCTCACCCTCTTTTTCATCTGTTGGCTGTTCTGACTCCTTAACCTGTATAGGCGTAGTTTGTTCTGCCATCGCACCTTGCCCTTCTTCCTGTTCTTGTTTATGCTTCTCTTCCCGCTCTCTCCTTCTTAGCTCCTACTCTTATTTCGACTTCTTCTCTGTTTCCAACAACTTCCTTCCTGCATCTTCCAACCTTTGCTTCTCTCTCTTCCTCCATTCTACTCTCTTTATGTGTTGTTGCCTCTTTTCCTCCACTGCCAAAGCTTCTTTCTCAACGAGAGGATCTTCTCTGCATTGCACAATACCAAGAGACAAGGTTGTTTCTTGAGAACTGAGATTGCATAGTCCGCAGCTCAAGAGGGTTGGATGTGGCTGAGTAGCCTGGTCGAGAGTTTTTCCAATTTTGACTAAGTGTTGGATCAGTGAAATGAAGTTGAATAAAAGAAATACTTGGACATGATCACACACTTTTTTTACTTGAAAACAAAACATGGAACACTCAAGCAACATACTTTCCTCAATGCAACAACATTGTGACATCCCATTCCAAGTGCGACACTAAAGATACACTTTGCAACGACAATGAAGACACTTGTGCGACAGTGCGTGAAACTTTGGAAATGAGTGCGAAACATGTCTACATGATAAGAAAAACTCATTATCAAAAATATTTCTCCTTTAACAAATCAAAACTCCACTTTACACGATAAGCGACAAATTCCCACGCCAAAAGATGACACTTGTTATATGGAAAAAAAAAAGGGTGCGAACAACACTTGCTATATGTGAACAACAATGAAAAATACATATGCCAAGGTGAAGATAATATGAAAATTAAACTAATTAAAGGGAAAGAAAGTGAGAGTGATATTTGTAAACATAAAAACAACACTTGCGACGGTAAAAGTGCACAAAAGAGGCAATTGAAGAAACTCACCAAAATAGAGTTACAATCACAACCGAAGTGAAGGATTGTTAATGTCAGTGGGCATTGAATACCAACATGGGTTGAACATTGCACAGGCGCAGTCTTGATGGACCGTGTAGTGATTGGTCAAGCTTGTGTAAAATAATGTGCTCATGAACATGATGTAGACTAAGCATGTGTTAGCAAGTGCCTTCGACACTCTTGATCCAAGGAAAGGAGCTCAAAAGCATCAATTGACCAAGAAGTGACTGTAGAACGACTAATTACAAGATCCATAGTAGGCTTCAAAATTGAGTGTAGGCAAAATTTTGGAGGGTGTTTGTCGTAGCAACAACACCTTCCAAGGGTGTCCAATTTATTTTAGGGCCGACCTGATCAAATATGCACATGTGGGCTCATAGTTCAAAAATATACTTTACCTTGTCCAAATTAGATGATCTTTAGGTCAATTTTTCTCCTCTCGAAAAGAGGAATGAAATGAAATCATCATCTCCATAAAATGAGATTTCCAAAGTGGAATTTTACTGTAGTCTCCTATTTTAAAAAGGGTCGTGCATTTTGAAGGGGGGTGGAGTACATATTAAATAAGAAGTGGGGTAGAGTGTTAGGATGCTCCTTAGGGTGTAATGGGAAATTGAAGGACCCATTAGAGTAATAATATTGTAGCTATGGTGGCCATTTAATGTAAAGTGGATTGGGGCCACTCTTTTGTTTATTATTAAATAAGACCGAATAAGTAGTTAGCATGGAATAAGTATAATATTTTCTCATTAAAGAAGTTATTTTAAGTAGTTAACATTTGGTTAGGATTGTGGTTTTCTAGTTAGATATAAATAATGATCGAATCCTCCATATTAAGTATGTGTTAGAGCTTAACTCATTAAGAGGTTTCTTCTTATAAAGGCAAGTGAATGAGAGTTGATTCTTACATAAACGGGTCATTGTATGGTGTTTTCCTACCTTAAGGGTATTTATAAATAAAGTGTTCAAATTCTGCTACACTGATCTTCAAATTCGAACCTCTGAGAAACAACTTCAAATTTCCTACTCTAATGTGAATCCAGCTGCAACTTCTCATCAAGCTTTAATCAAAATCACAAGACACAAACCTACTCCAATTCTCTGTGGAATTTAATTCACAATTTAGAACAAAAATCTAATACATGCAATAAAAAATCACACACATGTAAATAGTATATTTTATTTTTATTTATTTATTTTATTTATTTATTTATATTTTATATTTTATATTTTATTTTATTATTTATTATTTTTTTTCCCAAACTGTTAAAAATCCCAATGCATATTTGAATTCAGAAAATGAATAGAGATTTATTGCAATTTCTTTGCTCAACTGAGCTCACCCTACAAGTTCACAACCTATCTCTTTGCTCACTGAAGGCCTCTGACCTAGACTTAGTCAAATTTCACCTTAGCTTGAGCTCCTATTTCCTTTCACTATTCGTTGAGGAATTAGCCCATATTATTTAGGAAATTCCTCTAATTGAATTGTGAAATTCCTTAGGTTTATCATCTAACTTCATGGAACACTTGTACACTCAAGACTACTCTACAATTGATGTTACACTACCTTGGAATATCCACCTCAACTGGGTAACTCACATTATCTACATGCACTAGCTATTTGGGGTTTATTGATCAGTTAACTAGACGATCAATGAGTTTGAATAAAGTCCCATTGCTTAACTCACCTTCCACTAATTCCTCCAAATGTTGGAACTAGTTTAACTGAAACAACCCAAGATAACTAACCTTGATTGCTACAAATTAGCAATCATACATGCTGAATTGAACTCTAACTCCTCCAAATCGAATTTATTAAGTGAAATGGGTGACACAAGCCCTATCACACAAGTTAACATCATCCAAGTTGTAGTTTGATGTGGAAATTTGAATTTTCTCAATTTAATCAAGGAAAAATCAAATTTGAGAATTTCTTACAGCATCTTTCAACAAGAAAGGCAAGTGAAGTTGATTCTTACATAAAAGGATCATTGTATGATGTTTCCCTACCTTACGGTTATTTATAAATAAAGTGTTCGACAATTCTTAATACGTTGATTGTGATTCAATTATAAGGGTGAGGGATCATAACAATTTTGGGTTACACTTACCCCATAAATTATATATTACTTGTCAAATCTATAAATTAATGAGATTAGTCTTCAACTCTAACTACTACCATACGATATTTTCCAAACAAACTTTAAAGGAAATCCTTCATCTCATTAGTAAACTCAATGGTATCATCATGCAAATCATTTTTTCTTGGAAAGATATGATCAAAATTTATCTTTCATCACACGAATTTTTTCCAACTTATCATACTTTGAAGCCATATATGTACTATGAGAATGACACAAGTACCAAAGAGAGCGGTTCAACGTGTCTAGATGATACTTATGAGGGGGAAGGTGATTAGGGTAGATGGCTAGTGACTTTTGAAAAGCAACATCAAATCTATCCAAATGAGCATACAAAGACAAGAGACTTGCACAAAAGAAGATGATAGTTTTTCTCCTTGACATTTATACAATGAAACTCAAATATTGAATTATACCAATCACTACATAATAAATATTGGTAGTTCAACCAATTTTATTATAATAAATATGTTACATGTTCATAATTATTGATAATACTTATACTTATGACATTAATCAATATAACTTATCTATCACATTAATTCATATATGATTGAAATGGCCATTATTTATTAATGATATTGATGGAGTTTCTAACAAACACTATGTTATTAACCAATACTTCATATTATATTCAATCTATATTATATGAAAATTTGATTATTATTTTCTATATTTAGTTTTCAAATATGGTGTGGGGGGGGGGGGGGGGGCACTTATGAGGCCTCTTCAAACCATCTACCCATCTTTCTTCAATTTGAGACTAAAGGTTGGAAACCACCAACACCCTATAGATTCAACCACTCTTGATTGGATCAGAAGTATTTGAGAGCTCAGGCCTTAAGGACTTGGAAACCCTTTAATAGTAGCATAGATGATTCGACCATGAAGTAGTTTGTTGATAACCTAAAGAAAGTGAAAATGGAAATAGGAGAGTGGGGTAGGAGTTGAGCTTTAAGAAATAAAAATATCTAAGGTAAGTGGAAGAATATATAAAATTATCATTTGAAAAGAGTGAGGTTTGAGTCATCTATAAATAATAATTCCAAACATTCAAATATTTTAAAGGGAAAAAAGCCTCTTATTAACAAAGAGGAAGAAAACTTGATGCTCGAAATCAGAGCCATCAGGTTGGTTGAAGGAGACAATAATACCAGGCTTCTCCACAATTATATAAATCATCAAAGGAATGTAAACATTATTTGGAAAATAAGTAAGCTAGATGGATATAGGGCCAAAACCTTCAATGAGATAATAGAAGTTGGCAAGAAACATTTTAAAATATATCCAAAGACCATAAGATCTTTGGTTACAAATAATTTGATAGAAGATAGGATTAACTCTTAGGGGTTGGGGTGGGGAGGGGTTATGTGGGTATTTCAAACCATCTACCCATCTTGCTTCAATTTGAGATTGAAGGTTGGAATCCCGCAACAACCTTTAAATTCAACCACTCTTGGATGAATTAGAAGTATTTTAGAGCTCTAATATTAAGGACATGGAAACCCGTTAATAGTAGCATAGATGATTCAACCATGAAATAGTTTGTTGATAACCTAAAGAGAGTGAAAATGGTAGTAGGAGAGTGGGGTAGGAGTTGAGCTTTAAATAATAAAAAATATCTAAGGTAAGTGGAAGAAGATATAAAATTATCATTTGAAAATAGTGAGGTTCAATTCTTCTTTAAGTAGGAATTCCGAACATTGAAATATTTTAAAGGGAGAAAAGGACTATTATAGATAAAGAGGAAGCATATTTGATGCTCAAAACTAGACCCATATGGTTAGTTGAAGGAGATATTTGAGCTATAAACACTATTTGATAAATAAGTAATCTAGATACTCTCAAAATGGCTAAAGCCTAGGGCCTAATAGTTGAACGATGGAATTCCATATTGGTTTTTATAAAATGCTAGAAGTGTATCTCTTAATATTGGTAAAGGAATAAATAATTTCTATGAAAGTGTTAGGAGCTTGGAACACCACCTTGATTGCCTAATCCCAAAGGACAAGATCCCTTATCATTTGAAAACTTTAAACCTAATTTTTATGTAATCGTGTTTATAAGCTTATTTAAAAAAGTATTGCTAACAAGCTTAAAGGTACTTTGTCAAGAGTAATTTCAGGTGAACTATTGGAATTTTTTTACAATATAAATGCATGTTTTCATTGAAATAGTGAATGAAGGGTTGCATACAATGAAGACAAGAAAAATCTTTGCAACTATGATGAAAATAAATCTCATAATAGCATTTAATAAAGTGAATTGGGTATGTATTAAGTTGTAGTTACTTTAGTTTGGTGGGAATCAGTATAATGTTAATTGGATAATGGGGTGCCTAAAATCAACATCCTTTATTGTGCTAATAATTGGATCACTATTAGGTTTTTTAATGCATCCAGGGGACTATGTCAAGGTTGTTCTCTATCACCTTTCATGTTCTTTTATTTTTTGAATGGTTAAGTATGTGCACAAATACATTAAGAGAAGAGGAGAAATGAAAGGGATTAAAAATTGAGGCAGTGGTTATCCCACATCTATATTTTGTAGATGATATTAAGATCTTTGGGTAATGATTCATAAAGAAATTAAGAGCCATAAAGATGATAATAGGCATTTATTACCTAAAAAAATGATGGAGATCAATATTATGAAGCCTTAAATGATGTTAAATGAGCTAGAGGATGAAGTAAAATCTCAAGTACTTATTAACCTATGCCCCATGGATCACTTAGATCTTGATCAAGGAAAAAAATATCCAAGTTTTAAGTTAAAACCAAATCACTGTACGTATATTGAATGACGAGACTATTTATTTAATAAAATTGAAGCCAAAATTTATGTGTGGTGCAACAGATGGCTAGCTCATGCTAGAAAACTAGTTTTGGTCAAGTTTGTGCCAGCAAGCATATTGATTTATTTGGTGTTTATTGACCACATCCCTAAAGGTATCCATAACCAATTCAAAAAGATGCGTTTCAACTTTTATGGACTATACAAAGAGAAATGAAAGGTATACCATCAGTCTTGAATAGTCGAGAGTGATTCCCCATGGCAGGTGAGCAATATGGATACTCCGTTTAAGGATCCCCATCTCCATGCAGCCATCACCTTTTACAATCATAAGTCATGGACAAATGGTGAGGTGGTACTTGTGTTAGATGAAAAACAGGAGTAGTTAATGGCAATCATTTTAGTTACTCCTTACATCCTTCAATGATTATCTCCATGCATAAAAATTATTGCAACCTACCTTAGGAGCACTACACAAATAGGATGGTCATCACTTAAGAACTATGGTTCAACAATTTTAAAATCTTTGAAAATTTGGAAATATGCCCTATTCTACACTTCAATTTGGTAAGTTACCCTAAGTGTTCATGTCTTTTTTGGGATGTCTTCTAGTCTCATAGTGATATCATGTTGAACCTAGCCTTCATGAAAACCCCTACTAAATTTGTTTCACAATGTTCTATACTTTTGTCTCTTATTTTTCTACAAAGCTTAGCTTTATTCCCCTTTCTTCAAGTATGTTCCTATCAAGTGGTTTCTTGCAAGCCATGGTGCTTTGAGACTCTCTCCACTTGTTGGATTTTTTTATGCCCCTCTTGTTCTTGTCTTGATTCTCACCATTCCTCACCATGGTTCCTCTTATACTCAACAAGGAAGCTAAGTAATAAGGGATCTTCCATACTTGCAAGCCCAAGCCAATGTGAAACTTGAAAAGCTACTATTGGGAGAAAATTTCTAGTTATCTAGAGAGAAAATGGATATGGTTGAGCAAGAACCTAGAGTTGATTCATGGTCCCTTTCCAATATTGTGGCAGAAGAGAATGCAGACTAGTGGATTCCAAACACTGGGAACACCCCATTAGGGTAATTGTGAGGTCTAAAATGGGCCTCCTGAGGAAATTATAAAATAATAGTGGAAATAATAAAATAAGATTACATTACATCATCAAATTTTAGAGGGAAAACTGAAAAAAAACTATTTTTTTTTTTTTTTTTTTATTTTTTTTTTTTTTATTATTTTTTTATTTATTTATTTATTTATTATTTATTATTTATTTTTTTTTTTTTTTTTTTTTTTTTTTTTTTTTTTTTTTTTTTTTTTTTTTTTTTTTTTTTTTTTTTCAGCTCGTATTTCAACTTATCCCCTATGGGTTTACTCAAATTTCGAGAAGCAACAAGCGTAAAGATGTATAATTTGATTCCTCATCCAAGGAGTACCCATGTTGCATACTTTTCATAAATAAAACTACATGAAAAATGAGAAATACATGAAAAACGTGATTGCAATCACATTTTTCCAGGTATTTCTCATTTTTCATGTAGATGGGTCCACCGAAAGTATGCAACATGGGCAATCCTTGGATGAGGAATCAAAATTTTCATGAGTACTCCCACTCAATTTTTTTGTAAAACCTTAGGGAAATATGTTGAAATTACGAGTTGAAAAAGTAGTTTTATTATTTATTTATTTATTGAACTTTTAATATTTTTACTCCAAAAATGGTGAATCATCCCCCACAGTTGACATCATCATCTTGAATCCTATTGGTTCTTATAAAGTTTATTTTGGTTGTACATTTTTCTTAGAAGGCCCATTTGAGACCTCAAAATTCCCCTAATGCACTCCCAATAGATTTGTACATGCAAATAGTGGATATGTATGACAGATCAAAACCATCATGGGAAAAGTTCTGGTAGAGCACAATGAGGCTCAACAAGAGATATTATACAACATGGATTCCATGTAGATGCAACTTATCAAGCTAGGAACCAAAGTCTTAGTGCTTCCCAATAAAATTGGTAACTTTGGACTTCTACATTAATGATGAGGAACATGATATATCACCTATCCAAGTGGACTCCCCCACTACTTAAATGATGTTTTTAGTTGTAGGTTTTTTAAGTATTTTGCAATTACACAACCATGCTAGCCTTGATACTAGTTTAAGTCTTATTTGAATTAATATGTTCTCTTATAGGATCGAACTCAGTTACTTATATAAACACTATATATAACAATCAATTTGATAATTTTGACAAAGACTTATATTTATGCTATTGATTTAGTTTGTCGAGGAGGTAGGAAAATAGCTACATACATGTAATAGTTTTCCTAAGTAATACAATTCTACCTATTCACACAAAACAAGAAATAAAAAAAAAAATCAAGAGTGGTTGCTCCAAATAAAGCAGGTAGTTGGGGTTGAAAATATGCATGCATTCAATTTGTAACTTGCAACAAAGAGTCTATGGAGGCTAACCTAAATTTAAGGAATATGGAGTAAAGTAATGAAAGTAAAATACTTAAAAGGGAATACCATGCAACAATATATCAAATTAGAAAGGAAAGGCTTCCAAGGAGCCTCAACTATTTGAAAAGCCTTGGTTAGGGCTTTCATATATTTGGAAAATGGGAAACCTAGAAGGTAGGAAGAGAAAACAAAGTGAGATTAGGGGATGCCCTTGGGTTGGGTGTAAAGAAAACTTTAGACTAAGCGAAGGCCAAGCTAGAGAGCCATTATAAGATCTATTATAGTAACTCCAAATTATAAGTCAAGTATCTTCCTTTGAATTTCTTATTATATGGTTATGTAGTAACCTTCTACTAATTACATTAAAACTTTACTATTATGGCATCAAAGAAAAATATGATGAGGTAATTACTTCTGAAAATACTTCAGATAGTGTTGTTGTGGATATAAATGAATTTAATCTTGTCCCTAACTAGCGTATTCCTAAAGTTTTATGTGTAAATTTTATGAAGCCAAATTCTTTGATCTCAAAGCTCTCCAAAGAGTCCAATAAAGCTCATCTATTATACACGCCTCCTTACATAAACATGCCTACCAATACCCCTTACTTAAACCTATAGATATTGAATTCGGTCTCAAGAAAGGATATCAATACGTCCATATTGGTCTCATTCAATTTGGAATCAAACCTCTTGTTAGGTTCGGCTTAAGTATTTCTAGTCTCTATTGTATCATTAATTCAAGATCTCTCTCTACAGCCAATCCATCCTCCTCTGGACTAATAAATAGATTTGTTGCATAAATGTTTCATCTTCAAGAAAGTGCAATAAACTACAAAAAAATTAGGAAACAAATCATTGATATAAGAAGGGATCAATAGAGACACCATCAAGGTTATTCCACAAATGAGAAAATTGTTGAATTTTAATCCACTAACAAACCCCTTTTTGACTATCAATATTATAAAGTCTCTTATGACCCAATGATCAAAATGATTTTCTCATCACTACCAAGGAAACAGAAATCCATTGTTAGTCCTATGAATCTTTTAGAAATAGGACTACCTCCTAATAATGTTTAGCTCCTTATGTCTAACCAAAACATGATAACTAAGATACAATTAATTTCTTATAAAGGAAGTGAAGACGGGAGCGCAATGGGACAACAGCAGGAACCGCAGGCTCACAAAGGTTTAGGCTAAGTCTAAAGCCTATTCTGAAGACACCCCGCGAAACATAGGGCACGGTTGTCGGTTAATCTCGCCTCACATTCACCGACCACATCTCTGTCGCCATCCTCGCCGTTCCTCCGGTTCACGATCACCGCAAAGCTGCAGACATCATGGACGGGCACATGGAAGACCTGGTGGACTACTCAGCGGATCTGTTAGAGGACCGCATTATCTTTGAAAATCCATATTTTGTTGGCTCCGCCGTTCACAGTTCCTCGGTCTCCTCACTAGCTCATTCATACCCTAACCCTAACCCTAGCTGCCCCCCATCTTCAGTGATCTCTGATTTCGCCCCCGGTTTAGCCACACCTCCGCTATCTCCTGGCACGGAACACCTTCTGGCTTCTCTCTCACCCCAGGTTTTTTCTTTTGACCAGGCCTTTCTCCCTCAGGGTGACCCGACACCATCAGCGATCCCACAATCCTCGGCTCCACTCTCCCAACCATCCACGGGGATTCGACCCTCCGGCTGTTTCAGTACTCCTGTGGTAAATGTGAAGCCTGTTAAGCCCACACCTCCTGAAGGTGTGACCAGCCTTTTGGTTGATCATCCCTCGGCTCCCCGCACGAAAAAACAGAAGACCAAGTGCATCAAGGCGACCGATAAAGAGATTACGGTCCCGTTCGGAGATCCAGCTGGCTTTGGGGCTGCGGCCCTCATGGCTCGATCGGTTCTGGTGGGACACGTGAGGGGTCGCACCTACACTGTGGACAGATTGACAAAATGGATAGAAGAGATTTGGGGCAACCTGCTCAGAGATCTACCTGAGGTTCACATTCTTCCGCGCGGCTGGTTCTCTTTACACTTCTCCAAGGAGGACTACATCGACCTTGTTCTGGAAAAATATTGGCATATTGAATCTGCACCTATTCTGCTCAAGCGATGGATCCCCCTGTTCGATCCAGAGCGCGAACAGATCAGAGCTGGGCCACTGTGGGTTCGGCTACCAGGACTCCCTCTTCAATACTGGAGTGAAGAGGCTCTTCAAAGAATTGGGAATGCACTTGGCACGTACCTGGACCACGACAGGTCATACATTGAATCCAAGCAGAGAACCCTCGCCCGCATTCTGGTGCACCTGGATACGCGAGAAGGGCTGGAGAAGAAGATCACACTTACATGGGGGAAATTCAGCAGGATACAGTTACTAGACTACGAGGGTGTTCCATTTCGGTGCTATCACTGCCATCAAGTGGGGCATCTAGCAAAGGATTGTCCACTACTCAAAAGCCCGGATACATCCCCAAAAATCTCGCCCTCAGTCACGCGGGAAGCTACTCCGATCATCATTCGCGCAACTCAGGGTGGGATACCGGCACAGGAGAAGTCGGCGAAATCAAGGAAGAAGGAACATAGACCTCCATCACCTCCACTGACAAGGGCAAGAGCGGCGGCGACAGCATCACAGGCTCCGAGTACTAGTCATACCCCTGTCTCTTTGTCTTTCGAATGCACATCTGCATTACCATCTGCATCTGCATCATGCACTATGGCTCAATGTCCCCCGTCGGTTCCCCCTCTGAGTGATTCCACCATTCCGCCTACCATCTCACATCCCCCATCCTCTCCATCTTTATCGTCTTCCTTAATATCATCACACCCTTACTCCCTTCATCCCCGCCCTCTAGTCTCGGGATCCTGTGGGGGTTTGGGCATCATACCCTTGAACTTGGGGTACCAGTCCACTCGGGGCCGCAAGTCAGATCTCTCTAAAGCTATTTGGAAAG